>JAWZYU010000024.1:4651200-4888032 GCA_038380435.1 Ryuthela nishihirai | reverse complement strand
TATAAAGATTAGAAGTGTCCGGACACACAATAGATAAACTTTTTGATAAGCAAGTTTATTTGCAAACTTAGTATAGCTTTAGTATTGTATTGTTGTATAGCAGTACCTTTAAACACTGCTCAAGATAAAAAAAAAAATTCAAAATTTCCAAAATTCAAAATTTTTGCAGATCGCTAAACATGTCTGCTAGTAATGTGGCAGATTCTGCCATAATGACTCCTGACTTAGAAAAAGTAAAAGAGTTGCAGGATGTGACGAAAGAAGCAGAAGTGTTAATGAATCTGCTTAAAGAGCCTCTGGAGAAAAGGGGAACAACAACCTCGAAATTTGATGACAATGATACATCAGCTCATGAACATATAAACTTTGAATGTAAGCTTTCATTTTTTGTTCTGTCAGAAGAAAATGATAGAACAGGGTATTATCAAAAGCCTCAATAACGAATTGCCAATCCATTTAACTGTAGTCCTTATGTTAATTGGCCTTTACCTGAGATAAGGTTCAACGGTTCGAAAAGTCAATCATTGTGGACATTTGTCAAGTCCATGGAAGAGCATTTCCATTTATATGAAGTGCCCGGCAACAAAAAGGTGGTTTTAGCAGCATCTTGTCTAATTGGATGTGCTAAGCAATGGTGGAATAATGTAGGTTGTCATCATGGAATAGAGTTTTGAGAGGATTTTAAAAGCTAACTCTTGGAAATCTATCCCCCTTATAATGACTTTACACAGTTAGCTACAGAACTGTTTTCATGAAGACAAAAAGGAGATGATATCAAAAAATTAATCTGGGGTACAGCAGAGTTATACCAGCTGTACTATGCTGATGCACTCGAAATTAGCATTATAAACTTGCCTATTGTCCCAATTAATTTTGCCCATTAGAGAATTCTTAGAAGTATGAAATGTAAATTCAATTTAAACTTTAGTCAAATTGTCTCGGCAATATACTGCAATAAGAGAATCTGCAGAAACTGCATTAAACCAACAATGGATGCAATCCTCACCAAAAGCGAAATATCAGGTTGAGTCTCCAAAGTGACTCCCACATGACTGGAAGTTATATGGTCCCGACATTTTGCACCTACAATGATGCAGAACAAACGAAGCAGAGAATTTGTTCTGCATCAAGCTTTGAACAATGACACTAAACCAAAAACTTTTGCTACGAATAATAGAAAGACTTGTAGATGCAAATTTTGTGGCCGACTAGGTCACACAGAGCAATATTGCTATAGAAAAAAAGGCAATTCGGGAAACTTAAATTAGGATCTTTGAAGCGAGAGGCCAAATTTCCTCAAGAAAAGCCCTCTCATTCGTTATATTTTGCCACTGTTGGTAAACCTGGTCACGAAAAAACTGAATAAATAGATCGCAATGATACAGTAGCCGATCCTTCATGTCCAAATCAGAAAGTTTTCGATTATATTAATTACAATTGTGAATCAAAATTGCAGCTGCAGTCCAGTGACTTTTTAATTTATCTTATAGTCCAAAGCAAAATGTTCAGGAAGAAACTGGAAACTTTTCTATCAGTTTAAATAATTTAGATTCAAAGAAGCAAGTTGATAACAAGATATGTGTTGAAATAGTTTTAAAGGAAAATAGTACAAAATTAGTTGATGAAAAAGTTTTTGAAGTAGAAGTTTTAAACAAAAATAGTGCTGAAATTGTTGATGAGAAAAGTTTTGAATTAGAGGTTTTAAAGGAAAATAATGTTAATGAAGGAGTATTAGATGAAAATGAGAAAAACAACCCAGAAATTGTTTTCAGTATAAATAATACTGCTGAATCTAACAAGTTTAGAAGTTTTCAACTGTTGAAGTGTCATTTAGAAGCAGGCAGCAATAAACCTGGAAAGCACAAAGCCAGGCTCTTCAAAGATAAGCATATAGCAATGAGATGTCAATGAAATGACCACAGCCTGCAGAGCAACAACTGGCAACGAAGTAGTCAACATAGAATAGATGACGTCACCAATGAGATCTTCAAAAGCGTCTACACCTAGCTTATCGATGTGGGAAGGAAGTTACCAGGGAACAACTGGATGATGATTTATTGCAACGGAGTGCCAACAATGAAAATTTAAGTATATTATTATTCTTCCATTGTGGCACTAATTATTTGTGATATTTTATTTCTTTTCTCTGGAATAGATGAAGACAGAGAAGATGAGAAGCAATATTTATTATGATTTATTCTTAGAGAGTTTAAAATGTTAAATTTCTTGTTGCAACTTTGGAGTTTTGATATTCATTTTTGAAAAGTGAATTTATTATTCAAGGTTTATAGTTTGAGTTTATAATGTAATGTGAATAGAATTTTTTATGTATTCTTGTTCATCTGAAGTTCTAGTTAAACCATAAGGAATTATGTATTGTATTAATGTGATTTAAAATGCATTTATGTATTTTTGTACATTTTTTTCGTTTCAGCTGAGAAAGCTGAACTGAGTGTTGTAAGTTAACATTAAGTTAAAATTTTAGGAGTTATAAAATGTTTATGGATGAAAATGATGAGAATGAAAGAGAATTTAGTATACAGTGATTAAATATTTTGCATTTTGAGATGTATTCTGAAGTGAACTTTTTTTTGCAAAGTATGTTTTCATGCAAAATTTGGATGGAATTGTATTAGATGAAATGTTAACATCGTATATGATAAATTATTGATAAAGTTTTTCTTACTCTTAGATATGATGTATGTATATGTGCTTAAATCTGTTCGGTGTCATCAGTGACATTGATGCGCAATTATTTGGATGACATTGGCAGCATTTGTTCGCATATATATGAGCTGATCATGATGTCTTGAAGTTTTGTACCTTCTTTGAAAAAGTTCCAACGACAAAGTCTGGCGCCTGAGATGGTCACCAGCATAACTCCTTTGGGAGGGGGATGTAAAGCTCAATGAGGGGAGGTAACTAATGCATTTTTTATTTCAGCTAGCTTGCGATTGTTGTGTTTAGATGAAGTCTTTAGCGAATGATTACACTCCTGCTTGTTTGCAAAATTTGAAATTCATTAGATTCGCGTGTTTGGTGTAGTTAGGAGGATTTAACGGTGTTCCAATACTTTTTTTTATCTATGATAGAAGATTTAGATTTCAGGTATATGAATTGTTGTTAGGGGAATAAGCGGAAGTTATGTACCCCGCTTGATACATCTGTAATTATATTCTGTAAAAGAGCAGAATTTGATATAATTGAATTTTTTCTTTAACCTTTTTAGAAGTTAAGCAAGATAGGAGTAATATTAACTAGCTTTTCATACAGGTTATTGCATGCAACTTTTGAAGTTTGTATCAGAATGTGATACTAGATAAACCACTTAATGCTAGCATGCAGTTAATTGACACAGCCATTAGTATGTATTTATAATAGGTAGCTGTACACTTTTGATAGGAGGAATGGGAGGAGGTACCTTTGGTTGTTTGGTTGTGATAGAAAATTGTGTCGAAGTGAAATTAGATAGTCTTATCAAAATTTGCGTAAGCATACTTTATGTTCAGCGATGTGTAAATGACGTGAGGAGTGTCTTATTATTCTAAATTTGCTTGTCAAAATCTGTTAGGTCAAATATTGACTTCCTTTTGGAAAGGGGGAGTTGTGATGGACCATCCATTAACTTTTACTTTTCCTTAACCAGTTTTACTTTATTTATGTTATATTTATCATTTTAGGGATTATTTCATTTTTGGACTGATCACAAATCTTTTTTGAGCTGAAGGAGTTGCGCATGTGCAACTCTGACTTTTGATTGTCAGCCATTAATGCACCATGTGTAGTTACCGCATTAATGCACCATGTGTAGTACCATTAATGCACCATGTGTAGGACATGGTGCGCCTCTTGCATCATAGCTAGAATGATCGTCAGATTATGCAAATGTTTTCCCTGACGGGCAATACACACATGCCCGATTGTACGCGGAATGTATAACTAAGTGACGTTAGGTCACAGAGTCAGAATTGGAGATGATGAGTATGTTGAATTATAGAGGAGTCAGTATGAGTTAGTAGGAGGAGAAGTCAGTAAGGAATGTGTTGTGTAGATAGAAGGAGTTGTTAGTAGAGATTTAGGTAGATGCGAGTTGTTAGTACTCCCAACTTTTTGTGTCATCAATTGGTGAGTCTTTGAATTTTTTGGAAATATGAATTTTTGAAATATGAATTTTTGCTATTTTTATCTTGAGCAACGTTAATTGTTTTTTGATCAGATAAACTTTAATTAAACTTGAGAATCCTTTTTGAATTCTTACTCAATAAGTAACACTATATATATATGAAACGAACCCTATTTCAACTTCATTTGGCAAGTTAATATTGCCTGGCACCCAACAAGTTATCTGGAATTTTGAATAAATTTGGATCAGACAAAAGGTCCAACTTGAAAAGTTAATAACCTTTGGAGCATTACATGACAATAGGCTTGATCTCAAAGAGTTTGCTCCCAATCTGTTCCAACCAATTATTGTCACAGTGCCTGTAGCCAGATGGAAAACAGACTGCTGGTAGTCCCAGTATGGAACTGGCAGCAGAGTGTCCGATAGGGACAAAACACAGAAAATAATAACAAGTATTATATAAACACATATTGCCTTCTGGTGTAGGGAACAACTTTTTGACAAACATTGTATCATGTTCTGGAAATTATGGATTAACTTTTAGCATTTAATAATACTCATTCATACTATTTGACAGGGATTCAAATAGCATCTTGTTCTGATTTTCAGAAAATTGAAGTTTTTTTTCTCCTCTGGCACTTTTTCTTTCACCAAACTTGCTTCCAACTGGAATAATTGTATCTTCTCCTTGGTGGCTTTCAGAATCTTTTGGATTATCTTTTAGTGCACCTGGTTGAATGAGAAAATATTAAACAAATTGTTTTATATTTTATTTGGCTAAATTATAAAATGATACAAATATAAAAAAAGTATGAAACTCTTCTAAACATAATGCAAATACAGACAATCTTATAATGCATCTTGCAATAGGTAAAAAAAAAATAAAGATTTAGCAAAAGGAAATAATCTCAATATATAAATAATATTTAGATAAATATCACTGATAATAATATATATACACAAGCATTTTATAAAAATTATGAATTTGAGATAGCAAATCCAGGAGCAATAAAGATGCTAACAGATGTGTCATGAAATGCACAAAGTCATTAAATTGGAGTGAATCAAAGTTCCATTTATTTAAATACCATAAAAGTTAAAACACATATAGTTCATATAGATGGAACATAAAAGATGATAATACTCAATAACATCATTAAATGTACACAATTAAAAGGACCTTCTTGCTCAGAAATTAAAAATAATTTAAAATTCTCTGTCATTGAGCAATAAAACTTTAAAATTTTATTGCTCAACAACAGAGAATTTTAAGTTATTTTTAATTAAATGTACACTAATCCACAATACAGTAATGCAAATAAACACTCACATATCAAGGGATTTAGATTTCGAATATACACGTGAATCCTCTATCAGCTTAAAAGTGGTAATGTATTGAAAAAAATCAAAGATTTAGATCTAATATTCTATTATCTAAAAATTTTCTACACATAAAGAGAAGGCTAGATCTAACCATCTGTTAATTTTATATCTACCTGGCCTAGTGGTTAGCATACCTGATTAGTAAGGCCAGAGGGCATGTCTTTATGTAAATGTTTGTATGTTGTATGAGAGAGCAGAACAAGGTTCTAGGTTATCTGTGTCTTTTGTGTAGGGAAACACATTCTTCCTTTTTTAAAATTAAAAATATTACTTATTAAATTTTTTCAATATATTACCATCTTTGCTGATGAAGGATATCCATGTGTCTATCCAAAAATCTAGATCCTTTGATTTTGTGTTTTTATTTTGTAAGCATTTTATTGATGTTACCATATTGTGAACTAATGCACATTTCATGAAATTATTAAGCATTATCCTTTTCATGCACTATATATATCAGCAGTGTTTAACCATCATGTTTTCCAAACAAACCCAAAATATAAATTGCATATCATTCTGATACACCAATTAATTTAGTTGTGTGAACGTGAAAGTAAAACTCATAGTTTGCCTATGCCCAAACTTCGACTCTTTTGCACAAATTAAAAACACTTCAACCGATTTTGCAATTTATCCTTAATTGATATATGAGCAAAGACAGGGTAACCTTTTCTGAACCCAATCTCAAAAAGTGAACTGAACCTGGAGGCCCAAATATGAACAGAAATAAATCATGTTATATAACAAATTAAACAGCATTTTCAAAATTTTCTGAAAACTAAATTTCTAACTAAAATGGGAAACATTAATTAAACCCTTTGTTTGACACACTTTGTTTTGTAACAAGGATGGTCGTACAGACTCATAATATATTTCTTAATATTAAACATTTATATGCATTTTTTTATTAAACTTTTTTTTACCAATTTGTACATATTACTTTATATTAGGTCATAAATAATAGTCCTTTGTTTTCTTTCAATATTCAATGTTTCACAGTGAATAACACTTGTGAATGACATCAAAGTCTGTTAAAAGGTTTAAACTGAATTAGGTAATATTTTACAGATTAGAGCATTTCTAAATACAAAACAGGAAAAGATTCTACTATATATCTGAGAGTGTCTCCTATCTGTTTCTTTTTCTATCTGTATCTCTGTCTCCTTTTCTCTCTCTTTCTCAGTTTGACCAAGAATTGTTTCTAAATGATAAGAGCTAGAAACATATGCAGCTTCCTTTAATGGTTACCCCCAAATATTTTCTCCCCCCAAAATGCCCACTAACAGAGAAAAATCATAAGAGCTGCTTTCTAAAAGGTAAAACCTGAAGAGCTAGAACTACCAAATTCAGTGTACTGCTTCCTCTAATCATAACTTAGAGCAATGTAAGAGTTTGGAACCTCAAAACGCTTCTAAACGATAAGAGCTTGGACCACAAATTCAGTTTTCATTTTCCTCAAAGCACAACTTAAAGTAGTACCCTCAAATTGCAACTGAAAGTAGCCCTAAATATTTCTTCCCCCCCTCAAAAAAATGTTTCCTGAAAAAAAAAAAGGGTAATTTTCTTAAATAGTACGAATGAAAATCAATGAATTCAGTATATACCTTCCTTTCACAGTCGGTCAAGGAAAAGAAACATATCAATTTGACCTCGCCCCCATCTTTCTTCCATCCACTACACATATACATAATATCAAGGAAGAATTTCACCTAAATGATAAAAGCTAGAATCACCAAATTTGATGTAGAGCTTCCTCTCATCATGGCTATATGCAATATGAAGATTTTAGCCCCCCCCCACCCAAAAAAAAAACATTTCCTTTACAGGAGGAAGAAGTCTTCCTAACGAGCTGTGATCACTGAATTTGACATACAGCTTCTTCTAATCATGTTGTTTTAAGCAATGTAAAGATTTAACACCCATCTTTTCTCCCCATCCCCAAAAAAGCTCTTCTGCATTAAACTGGGAAAATAATTCCTCCTAAAAGGTAGGAGCTGGGATAACCAAATTTGGAATATAGCTTCCTCTGATCATGTCTCTAAGCAATGTAAGAGTTTATTATTAAGATAAAAGGTTCTCAAAATATTATTGTAAGGTTTATTATCTTCCCATTGTGAAAACCTGCTGTTGCCACCACAGTTAAGAACAAAACATGAAACTTCTGTTGTTGCCACCACAGTTAAGTGTCTTCTTCCCAGTCTCTGGCACAGATGGTTGATGCATGTTGTTGTTGGGATCATCTTCTGCACTCATTGTTAGCTATCCGATGGTTCCTGGCATAGCTCCATGACAGTTCAGTATTATAACCAGTTGACAACAGTCATCATATACACTGCAGACACAAGAAAGTAGACAAAGTTTTTTCATATTAAGAAATTTTACAAATGTGTTTCGGATCTTTCTTGATCAGTGATCACTGCAAAACAAAAAAGGTTTGAGGGTGTGCACTCCACTACCTTATTTGTCTACATTTGGTGTGAAACTCTCAGATGCAGGCTACTGAAGCATGAGTGAATGTCAGTTCATTAGTCCGTAGTTAGGGGTGGGGTCAGAATTTCTGCAGAGAGAGAGAGAGCATACAGTACATATCAAATCTTCCGACTGTCGCCTGCTAAAGAACGTGCACAAGGACACGCCCCTCTTGCGTCATAGCTTGCGTCGCTTGTCAGTTTATGTAAATGTCTTTCCCGGCGTGCAACATGACACATTTGGCTCTTGCAAAAGTCTGGTGACATGCTAGTCACAGTAGCACATAGTAGAGAGAGAGTTGTAGCACAGAGTTAGAGCGCACTGTAGCACAGAGAGAAGTGAGTGAGCTCAGTAGAGCATAAGCACAGAAGAGTGCTCAGTTAATGTATCTTCTTCATTGAAGTTTTGGTGAGTGATTTTTGGAAATAAATTTGTTTGTTATTTAAACCCTTTGAGTCTTTACTAATTTTTTCTCTTGAGCAACGTTATTTGGTTGATTAGTATTTAACATTTACGTTTTGACACTCATTTTTTGAATTCTTACTCATTAATGCTCGCTGGTATTTTGAACCCTAATTTAACTTTACTTATTTATTTGGCAATTTGTTAATTATTGCCTGGCGCCCGACTGAACTATCCGGAGCATAAACGTAATTGGATCAGAAAAAGGGTCCAAACTTATAAGTATTTTGCATTACTTTGGAGCGTTACAGGGACTATTTCTTCAGAGCCATCCTGGGCACATGCACACAACCAGTCACAAGGGCCTCCTAGTTGCCATTTTTTTTTGTGTGAGCAAATCTGAATCTGCCTCACATTTGGTTTGATCAGTAGTACCTTGTGTTTAGACATACAAATTCACAGCTCATCTTCGATTTGATCCTGTACACCCATCTTCTCCTGTTACTTAAAAAGCAGCTTGATAGATTTTAGATTAAAGATGAGCTTTGAATTCGTATATCTAAATATTATATACACCTCCAACTTGTTTTATAAGATTACTATCATGTTTGATTAATTGTAATAACATTTGTGTCATTTTAGTGGCAATGGTCATATCATATGGTTGTAATGCTTTCTTCATGATATATCATGAAACATAAGGACCCTCAACAGATGAGAGTAAGGGATCCATATGACGACTATTAGGATGATGGTGAAAATCTCCTGTTAAGATCATTCAACATTTCCGACATAGACAGAGTAGGACTCTCCTGAAAATGGGGTCATGACTTAAATTTCATCTGGAGGATGATAGTATTTCCAAGCCCATTGGTGTCCCCTTCTATCAACCAATTGGTACCCACCCACAAAAAATATTAATGTTTCATGATAGAAATATTTATGTGAGCCATTAATTAATGAGTGCAGTTGCAATTATGTAACGAAATCATACCATATCCAAAAGTCTCTCCACTAATGTAACTGATCAATTTCCTGCAATTATTGTACCTGGATTTGGTGCCAAGTTTACGTTTCTTTAACGAAAAACATTAATTTTTGGTACATCTGATGTTATTTAATAAATTAATTTTTTGACCAAACTTTTCAAGTGGGTGAAATGCCCCCTTCTAACTTATTATTGCATGTATACAATGAAGTTTTCTTAATAATAAATCAATAGTGAAGTGCGACTTTTTGAGTAGGAGAAGCAATTACTAGAAGGAGTGCTATAACTAAATCTGAACATCGTTCTGGTACTCGATGTTTGCGAATCGCTACACTGGAACTCTGTTCCAGCACTTGATATTTTCATATCACTGAACCAGAATGCCATTCAGGCACTGGATATTTCCAAATCATTGAATGGGATTTGATGTTTCATAATAATAAAAATAAATAAATACCCCCTCAAGCAGCTGCTTGCCACAGAGGTCTGACAGGAGCCTGTCAGTTTATATGCCACAGTAGAAGATCTGAGAGGATGGCAGGACCTCAGCAGAAAAACGACACAAACATCCATGCCTTACCCGGGACTCGAACCCAGGTCCCGTAGAACAGTAGCCAAGTGCGCTAACCACTTGGCCTTACTTTTTTATATTTAAATCTTAGTTTTCATTTCAGTAAATTAATTTTTGTAAATTATCGATCATTTTACCAATCAATAAGTATTGATCTTTCATAGTTATGCTACATTGGATGGCCAGCCTACAACTTGTTGCTGTGGATATTTTATTTAACATTGGATTAGGTTATATGTTAATTTTTATTATTTATTACTTTTCCAGTAAAACTTTGATCTGGTATCATTTTCTGAAAATAATTAAGATCTTGGATATGGAAACAAATTCATTTCTGTAGATTTATTTCCGTGAATTAGCGATCTTTAAGTTGGCTGATTATCGATCATTCAGAGTTATGCTACATCAGATGGTCGGTTTAAAAATGGTTGCTTAAAAATGTTATATTTAACATCCCATTAGGTTATATAAAATTTTTCTTTTATTAAATAATGAAATAAACTCGACTATTCAATATCTACTAATAAATCAGCACTTTGAAGTTGATTCAACTTTTAGAGGAAAAATTGTCTTGAACCGGGTGGGATATGAACCCACGGACCTCCTGATAACATGTCAGGTGCTCTGGACCAATGAGCTACCGGACATTGATCAAGATCTCTAATTAATGCTATGAACATTCCTATTATGTCACATATAGGCGCTATTCAGGCAATTTTAGCCACAAGCGGCTTCCTATTTGCTATATAGATGGAAAGCATGTCTTACAAGTATGCTAATGATAAATAATGAAATAAACTCGACTATTCAATATCTACTAATATATCAGCACTTTGAAGTCAATTCAACATTGATAGCACCTATATGTGACATAATAGGAATATTCATAGCGTTAATTAGAGGAGATCTTGATTGGCAGCCGGTAGCTCAGTGGTCCACAGCACCTGACATGTTATCTGGAGGTCGTGGGTTCGTATCCCACCCAGCTCAAGACAATTTTTCCTCTAAAAGTTGAATCGACTTTTCTTTTATTATTTCTTGGTTTCTTTTTAGTAAAAAAACTTTCCATTTTCTGAAAATGAATGAGGTCTTGGATACGGAAGCAAAGTGGACTTCCTTGGCATGGAAGTCCTCATGTTAGAGGGCAATTCAGGAAGGAATTTTACTCCCCCTCCCAGAAAAATTACATTTTAAAAGAAAATACGAGTTTTTATGTTTATACTGAATGATTTTAAAAGCCCCCCCCCCCCCAGTATCTTGGCTTTCATAACCAGTTTAAAAAATCCCACGAATGTGAGAAGTCCAAGTCACTTTGCATAACACTGGCCATGTTTAAAATATAAATAAATAATAAATCCCCCCTCAAGCAGCTGCTTGCCACAGAGGTCTGACAGGAGCCTGTCAGTTTATATGCCAGAGTAGAAGGTCTGAGAGGATGGCAGGACCTCAGTAGAAAAACGACACATACATCCATGCCTTACCCGGGGCTCGAACCCAGGTTCCCTTAGATGAGTAGCCAAGCGCGAAATTTAAAATATAAAAATACTGAAAAGAATCATTAAAAGAAATAAAAATGATGCTTCAGGTTAAACATTATATTATTCAGGAGGAAATTTCCTTTTGATTAATATATAATTTAACTATTTGTATTCATCAGATTTTCCAAAATTAAGTCTTAATTGTATAATGCAATCTTTTTTTTCAACTATCACATTGGAAAAGGCTCATTAAAATCAATATACTTGTATATTTGTTTATATTATTTATTTTCATAAAATTTGTAATTAAATTCTGCTTAATTTGGTAAATAGCATGACTTACTTATGTTTTTTTTTTTAATTCTAAAGCTGACTTTTTTATCTCACTTAGCATAATTGACTTAAAAGCCTGGACTTTTTTCAAAGTACAGTACCAAGAAAAAAATTACAAAACAGGAGAAATATTTACTTGAGACAAGAAAATTAATTTTTTGTTACTCATAAATAGCCTTTCTATTCATGTGCATTATAATTATATCTGTCAATTAGTGTTTTTTTAAATAAATTTTTGTGTTACCAGATGCATTTTTTTACTACATAACTAAAAAAAGTCTTATTAAAATAAAACCTGTCATCTTTTTTGTTAAATATTTTATTTTAAGAAAATCTAGAAATGCTGATTAATTTGGCATATAACATGCCATAATTCCTTTTATTAGTTATTCAGCAAAAAGTTCTAAAGCAATTTTTTTTGGCTGAGCATATAGGGAGAAAATAGCTTGGCTCTGGATGGAAACCAGTTTTTCAGGCTGGACACTGGAAGGATTAAAAGAGAAAAAAAAATCAAGAAGAGAAATCTGGGAGACTGTCATCAATTTCTTTAGAGTTTCTGGACTTTTCCCAAGGATATAGGAAACACCAAAAGCTCTTTTATCGAGAAATCTAAAGTCAATCTCTTCTACAGAATTACATTCACAAAATCACATCAGGTAGAAAGGTCAGTTGGTGGATGACACTCACCTAGTCAACAAAAGTTTCTGTATATGGAATTTGGATTGGGTTGGGTTGTTTTACCTCTGAGCGGCACTTTTTTGCACACCATGGGCTAAATGGCCAGGTCACATGGACCCCGAAGGCTCAGAGAAGGTTGGGGGAGGAGACCCACTGGAACAGCTGTTGGGAGACAGATGGTAGCCTCCCGTCAAGGCATCCAGCGTGTTCTTTAACGTGCACAGGGTATGGCTCTCCCGCACACGGGGCCACAGCTTAACGTCCCATCCGACGGACGGCGGCCTTTTCCCGCTCATCAATGTCCCCTACTGACCGTGGGCAGGGCGGGGAATTTTGCGGAGATAAATCTCAATGCTGACCCAGCTGGGACTCGAACCTGGGAACTACAGATTACGAGCCTGGCGCGCTACCGACTGAGCCATCCCCGCCCCTATGGAATTTGAAACTATATGAATCTAGGTGAAAGGGAACAAATGCAAAGTCAGATAAGCAACCAAAAAATTGCAAAATAAAATCTGGAGAATTGTGCGGTGATTCTCTCAAGAAATATGAGAATGAGTCACTAACAATTTAAATCTTCAGCTACAATACATAAAAGCAAAAAAATAAATCTTCAATATATTATATCATCTATCTTATATATTCACACTATCCTTTGGGGACTTAACTGATTATTAAATCTAAGGCAGCCTACAGTGAATGCAAAGCAATTTTACTTCATTTTTCTGTTTTTCTCCTACTGATATTAATACAAAATATACTCAAGAAAACTACTCTATACTCGAAAATTAGAAAAAACTATATTTTTCCTTACTCCAATTGATTCCAATTAAACCGAAAACTAATACCCCATCATAACTAAATATCAACTTATACCCTGGACTTTTGATCCTTTTACTTGAACACTCACTCGTGCTCTTCATCTGAGATAGAAGGCTCGAAAGGCCTGTATTCCTTAATGGTGAAGAGTTAAAAAATATAAATTAAAAAATTTTAAAAATACTTACCTTACTGTATTGGCCCTAAAAAGTAGAAAATAAACCTAAAGCATATTGATGGTGAAATCTGTCACTGAGTTCGTATTCACTTCAAAGAAAGATAGGGCAGTGACAATCTTGCTGTGTAGGTAAATCAGCACTCTATCTTCTTTTTGGTGAATATGAACTCATTGAGTGATTGCACCATCCATATACTTTAGGTTTGCTTTCTACTTTTTTGGGCCCATATAGGAAGATAGGTTGTTTTTTTTTTTAAATTTTAATTTATATTTTTTTTGTCATTAAAATCACTTACCTTTAAAAACTTTCATTTGATATATGACTCATAAACATCAAGCACATCCCCCCCCCCCCCCCCCCCCCCCGCTTTTGGAGTCACGTTTGAGCCCATGATATTGAAGACGTGACAAGCTTAATTTGAGATATGACTTGTTAAAGTCAAACTGGCAAAAAATCTGCCACTCTCTTTTAGGGGAGGGAGGAAGGGAGGGAGGGAGAATAGTGTGAGTGAAATTCAAAATAGTTTACGACCATTATTATATGATCTTTCATTTGATACCTAATTCTTAACAATAGGCCCTCACATTCAGAAGATATAGTAGAACGACTTTCACATTTCACATTTTTCAGTGGGGAAGATAGCATGGGGGCTCAATTTTTTATAGTCTATGACACTCCTCACATCACAAGCTTTCATTTGAAGCATAGCTTGTTACTTTATGCACTCACGTTCAAGAGATATAGGGGAACAATCATTTTCTTATTTCCCCCCTTTTTAAGGGGAAGAAAGCATGGGGGTTAATTTTCCATAGAGTATGACATTCCCCACGTCAGAAGCATTTGTTTGACATATCACTTGTTACTTTCAGCCTTCATGTTCTGGAGATATAGCTTAAGAATAATTTTCACATTTCCTCTTTTTTAGGGGGAAGAAAGCATGAGGGTCAATTTTTTATAGCCTATGATACTCCCTGCATCACAAGCTTTCATTTGGCACATAAATCATCAAGTTTCTTCATCGTGTTCGAACGATATGGTGGAATGTTTTGTCAAATCCATACACCGACCAGCTGACAAATGTCAAAGCAAAAAGCAATAGGAAGATAGGTAAATATGTCAAATTTACCTAGTGCTATCAGTTACAGGCAAGGTTCCACTACTCTCATGTTAATACTGGCATTTCCTTGTCACACTGGTTTAAGAGTTTAGATAAAACTAGTAATGTTTAAAAGAAGACTGGTATATTTACCAAAGACTAACTTGCACATCCTCAAAAGCAATCCTGTCCAACCCACAACTCACTGTAAAAGAACTTGCTCATAAAACAAATAATCGATCTACTAAATCTATTTAATTTCTTTCAGTTTTTTGATCAAACATTCAATCAATCAATTTATTTCCAGATAAAATAGTGTCTAGAAACACTTCTATATTTCATAGTTAGAAATAAACTATACACAAGAGTTACAAACTCGCTATGGATAAGAAAATTACACATATTATGTACAAGGCACAATAAAGTTTTCTGAAGTGCTATTACTTTATTGAGTAATTAATCTATATACAGTCTAAACAAGTAATAGAAAAATATACAACAGAGATCATAGTAAAACTTCACTATCACGCATATTATGCAACCAAGTTCTTAGTTTATTCTAAATTTATGAAGATTTCTTTCAGTTTTAATACAATCAGGCATTCCGTTAAATATTTTAAGGGCTCTGTAGGCAAAATGCTTCTGAATGAGAGTTTTGTAAACTTAGAAATATGAATATTTGGGTGTTTTCTACTTCTACTTTCATAAACTATGTTACTAAAATTTGTTTATCCCAGATTTTAAACAGATGCAATAGGATTCTGAATACATAAAATTTTCTTAGGGTAGCATATTGAACTCTATAAACATTTCTAGTGCTTTCATGGTTTCTTTTTTTGGCAATACATCTTACATGATTTTGTATCTAAACAAGAGATTTTACACAACTTGAATAAGTACCACCCCAGGATGGAATTCCATAAATCAGGTTTGATTTAATCCATGAATGATATATCATTTTTAAAACTGATAAATTGAGAAAAATTTTGAATAAAATATATACTTGTAATTTTTGCATTGACAATTTAATTTTATTAAATTTTTGTATTTAATAACATGAGATACATGGCTCACCCAATTTAATTTTTAGGTGTATAACTAAACGATTTTGCCAATTAATAGAACTCATTAAAAATGTATATATATTTTTAAATCATCGTATTTTCTTGATTCCTTAAATAGAAATATATATATATTTTCCCCCATTTCATTACTCATCAGAAATGTATATTTTCGTTTTTAAGTACATAACTTTTCCTTTGACTCTTTAAGAATATAGTTTTCCCAGTGGATCTTCACTAAGTATGGGTGTGTTTTCCCCCCCAAAACATTTGGCTAAATGCTTGTGTCAAAAGGACCTTGTGGACGGTTATTCATAGACCCAAAGAAAATGGATGTTAATTTTTCACACTGGCTTTTAAAACTGGTGATTTGGTTGATAACTCAGAGTATGGAATTCATCTAGATACTTTAAACTTCAACTAATTTCAGAACATATATACAAAAATGGTATAAAAATTCTTCATTCTGACAATGAATAATTATACATAATCAGAGAAATAATCTGCTAAAAAATGTAATCTGTATGAAATGTTAATACTTTTCTTACCATTTTCATTTGTAGCATTTATCATATGATAGTCATTTTTTATAATCTTATCAAAAGCAAGAGTTAAATGTTTTTTCAGTTTTGCCAAGTCTTTTGGCATGTTAAGAAGAGAATCAGCAATATTTGCATCATTTCCTGTTTTTCCCAGGCAAGATTTCAGTAAAAATGTTAAGGATATGTCAATTCTTTCTTCCCAACCCTAAAATAACAAACATAATTAAATTATAGATACAACTAAATATTTTCAATAATGTTACATATTTTCATGACAAAAATCTTAAAGTTTAATAAAAGCACAAAAGAGACTTGTAAAAGGAATATAAACCTTGTAGTACCTTTGCTAATACTGTCATAAAAGACCAGTGCTTAACCCTATTGCTGCAAAATTAAGACTAAGATATTGCATTAGCAATCACCTATATACTATAAATGGTTACAACTTAGATTATTATGCACCACACAAATGAAAAAAATAAATGACATGGACAAAATGTCAAACAACAGGAACCAGTATAAAATGCAAAAAGCAATAACATGACTAATTTGCTGTTGGGGAGATGGACAAGTTGCTGTACATTCTGCTATAGATTCAATGAAAAACAGGTGCTCACAAATGAAGTTATATAAAAATTGGAATAGATTATTTTCTAGAAATGATATTGGAGATGAGCTTTTGCACACTAAATGCCAAATGGGGTGATTATCTCTTTGCACTGGGTGAACATTGACAGTGCCTGACAGTTGGATGGCACTGCACTTTCCTTGAAGTGCTTGGGGAGCCACTAGTTGTTTTTTAGCCTGCGAACCTTGTTTTCGATGCTAGTGGTGGAGTCAACATTTAGACTAGTACAATTGGAGCTACTTATAAAGTTCACAACTTTCACAAAATGGTCATTCTTGTTCATGATAACAAACTGACATGTTTTGTCAGCTAATGCAATAGTTATGTCAGGTGTTTCTTACATTTTTAAAGACTTTAAAATACTCATGAAAGAAATTTCCTTCTGAGCAGGCAGGATTTTATACTCTTCCAGATGTCTGTATGCATTACTGATAATTTCAATTTCAGGATGATCTTTCTCTTAGCTAATTTTCATTGGAATGAGCTGATTTTAGAGCAGTGTCCCAGAGCAGCCAGTTGGTTATGGGAAAAGTTTTTATCAGACAGATTAATAATAGGAAGTGGTTTAAAAGAATGGTAAAAAGGCTTATATGAGACAATAACTGAAAATAGGGCAAGATTAAAAAAAAAATACAGCAAGAGATTGGATTTCTAATGCAGAAAAACATTTCTCCCTACTTTTTACAGGTCTTAAAAAAATTAGTGCAATATGCACAAAATATAATTAAGTTTAATAATATTTCTTTGCCTCTGTATAAGCATTATATATAAGCTCTGTATAAGCATATCTTAATAGCATTATGAAAGGGAGAGGGTGCCCCCTCTGCCCCAAGATCTGTCCTTGATTGGAAGGATCTTGAGATTCTTTCCTGGCATGGAAAAGGCCATGACAATAACCTCCAATGAGGAGTAAAATATGTTTGAAAAGTATTAGCAATCGATCAATACTTAATGGTAAGAGATGTTGCAGCATGGCATAATGGACATTGTCTGGCCCAACAGCACAGAAGCACAAAAAGAGTGCAGGGCAATGCACAGATCCAGAGCTGAAAATGGTCTGTTACATCTTCAAACCATTCTAGTGGAAAGACAGTGGAGGGTGTTTGGCCTTGCACTTATTGGCCAGAAACTCAGGGGAATAATATGCAGAGGATGAAATGGATGCAACGGCATATTAGAAAATGTCTTTAGGATGGGCGATATACAAGGTTTGTACAATATGCACACACCTTTTTAAAATAAGAGGCCCGCTGGCAAAAAAAAATGGATTTTGCAACTTTACTAGGCCTTTTGCTTGAAAACAGCATATTCTTTTTCTAAATACTTTTCTTTAGACACAAAAGCAATTTAATAAAATAAGATTATACCCATCCCTTGATTTACATAATAGATATGTTCCAGGATATCACCATAAAAAATATGCATGAAGACCAACAACTCATGGGAAAAATGAGGATTGGTTCTAAAAAATTCTTGCTATGAATAAAACATATACTGAGTTTTATTTATACATATTTATCTCATATCTATCCTTAATTATCAATCATACATCTGACTTTCTTATGAATGCAAGAAAATGAGTCATTATACTTATATCATTCCCGTCAGATACATTATTAACCCTTCCAGTGTCCAGCCTGAAAAATTGGTTTTCTCCATCATCATCATCATCAACCTCAAGCAGCCATGGGCTACGGAGGTCCAACCAGACCGTGCAATTTAGTTCTCCAAGCAAGTCTATCCTGAGCTACATCTACTGCATCTGGCCACTGCACACCAATTTTAACAAGGTCCTGTTTGACATTGTCTGCCCACCACATCCTAGGTCTCCCCTTCTTTCTCAGGCCTTTAGGCACACTGTTCATAACCCTATTCGCCAATCTATAATTATTCATACGGGCAACATGGCCAAACCAACAGAGTCTCTCTCTGCACAATATGCTGCTTAAAGGAGGTTGCAAACTCCTTTGCCTAACCTCATCATTAGTTACAAAGTTGAACCACCTAATGCCCAAGATACTGCGTAAGCATCTGGAATCAAAAGCATCTAGTTTCCTGTTATCTTGTTTACAAAATGTCCAAGTTTCACTACCATAACTAACCCTAGAAAGAACCAAACTATTATACAGTCTAATTTTAGTCTTTAGGTGTATACGCCTATTTCTCCACACTCTCCATAGATTCTTAAAAGTCCCGGCAGCAATCCCTATTCGTCTGTTAATCTCATGCCGCACATCACCATTATCTGTTACATAGCTCCCAAGATAATTAAACTGTGACACCTGCTCAAGACGGCAACCATTCAGATTAACTGAATCACAGCCTGCCTGACCAATTTTCATCACTTTAGTTTTCTCTCTATTTATAACCAAACCTACTCTACTACCAGTCTCATCAACAGCTCGAATGAAAGAGTTCATCTCAACATCATTTGCCAAAAGGGCTAAATCATCAGCATGATCTAAATCAGAAATTTTCCTATCTCCAGCCCATTTAAGGCCAAAATCTTTCCCTTGAAGTGAATTTCGCATAACATAATCAATAACCAAACTAAAGAGAAAAGGAGACAAAATGCACCCTTGTCGAACACCAGAAGTAATGCTAAACCAATTGCTACAAGCCTTACCAACTCTCACACACGACTAAGTGTTATTATAGAGAGCTTTCATTATGTTAACTAACTTGTCTGGTATACCATATGATTTCACAATCAACCACAAATTATGACGATCAACAGAGTCGAAAGCCTTTTTGAAATCAACAAAGCTAGCAACCAAAGGTTTCTGAACCTCTAAACATTTCTCAAGAATCTGCCTAAGTGAAAATATCTGATCCACACATCCCCTGCCACTTCTGAATCCACATTGCTCATCATGCAATTGACTGTCAACCAGATTCTTAATTCTATTAAGCACAGTCATGCAAAGAACTTTACCTGGAATAGAGAATAGGCTGATACCCCTATAGTTATCACAAGAATAGAGATCACCTATTTTTTGAAATAGGGATAATAATAGCTCTGGTAAAATCCTTAAGAACCATGCATTTATCATAAGAGATATTCAGAATTTCAGTCATCCAAGTGGTAACCAAAACATTCCCAGCTCTAAGCATTTCTGTAGTAATTTCATCCACCCCTGGGGATTTATGAAGCTTAAATTTAGAAATAGCCAAAATAACTTCGGATTCTGTTATAGGGCCAACATTAAAGCCACCAATGCATCTATCATCATTGCAAACAATGGGAATAGAACTAACTGCATTGTTTAGTACATCACTGAAATGCTCAGCCCACCTAGCCATGACAGATTCCTCACCTTCTATAACCTTACCTTGTTTATCCTTCAATCCCTGTATACCTGTCCGTTTTCTACCACACAAAACATTAAGTATCTGGTACAGCTCTTTGCTGTTGTGCTGTCTAACTGCTTCCTCGGCTTTGTCAGCCAAACCATCAGGCCAAAGATTCTTATCAGCAACTAACTGATCTTTTACACGTTTATTAAGTTCTCTGTAATGCTTTCTATTAGGACTAGTAGGGTATTGATTAAGGACATTCCTGCAGTTCTTTCTTTCTGAAATAAGCTCAAGTGCCTTATCACTCAGATAATTCTGCCTCTTCTGCTCCTTTTTTCCTAAAAGAGTACTGTTAGTGTCCAAAAAAGCCTGTTTAAAATGATCCCATTCTTCCTCAACTTCAGTGGTAAGCATACCATGACTGTCATAATGACTAAGTAACCTATCATGGTAAGCTTTGGCTATAACTGGGTCTTTCAGAGCTTCAGTATTAAAAGCAAATTTTTTAACCCTAGCACAACACTTTTTAAGTTTAAGTTGCAAGACACTTTTAACTAGGTAATGGTCAGATCCAATTTCAGCTCCCCTATATGCCCTGGTATTTCTAACAGAACTAGCCCATTTGCTGTTAATTAATATATAATCAATCATATTCCTATGCAGCCCATCAGGTGAAACCCATGTGTACTTATGTATGTCGCGGTGTTTGTAATATGTGTTAGTTATTCTGAAACCATTGAGTTTACTTACTTGTAGGAGACGTTGCCCATTGCCATTGCAGCTACCAATACCAAAAGGGCCAATCACCCCTCCCCAAAGGTCAGAGTCAGTACCAACTTTGGCATTGAAGTCACCAAGAACAAGGGTAATATCTCCTTTCTTGACAGAATTCAAAATATCTTGAAGTTGTTCATAAAACCTATCCTTCTCATCCTCATCGGCATCCTCAGTGGGGGCATAACAGCAGATAACATTCAGGTGTTTAACGCTTGTCTGAAATTTTGCTGTAAGAAACCTTTCATTAATGCACTCATATCCTAGAAGAGTATTGCTAGCGTGTCTGCTGAGAAGCAGACCCACGCCTTGGTGATGCTTATTGTCGTCCCTCCCTGAAAAGAGAAATTTAAGATTATTTTTAAGAATCTGACCTTTATCTGTCCATCTGGTCTCTTGCAAGCCGAGAATATCTAAATTATAATGGTGGAATTCTTGTGTGAGGACATCAAGAGAAAAAGCTCTGTGCAGAGTCCTCACATTCCAACTACCTATGGAGAGAAAATGGTTAGGGGGATGTTTAAAGAAACTACGTTTATTGAGAGAGGGAATGCCGACAATATCAAACAGCCCCCTAATCGCAGACATGGGGCAAAGACCCGTTCCCCCACCACTAAAGGTTGAAGACATCTACACTGGAAGGCTTCCTCCAATGTAGAATTTGACGATGCCAATAGAAGCAAAGAGTTCAGGTGCCTGCGATGACCTCTGCTCAGGATTATCCACCAGCTGATAAACATATCCTGTGAATCTATTCACTTGGGGCTGTCAACCCACAAACAAACAGAAAACACAGCGGAAGATTTTCCCTCCACAGAAACCCACCAGTGCAGCAAAATCAGGATCCATAATCAAGCTCAGAGCCATATATCTGTCCAGTCCAGTGGGTTTATATGGTCAGCACCAGGACCCTGTGTGGTTGACCACTTCTCAGCAGGGTAGAAAAAAAAGAAAAGTAGCCACAGTTGTCCAGATCAGTAGGCCACACTAATCTGGCAGCCCTCCCCTTCCGTTCACTTCCACAAGAGAGTATCTCTTTTGAAAGGCACTAACGGTCTGCACCACGAGATGGAGGGGTCGGACATTAGGTGCTAGGCCTGGCCGGTTCTATGCATCATCACAGGGGATTGGTGCATAGCTCTCCTTCCAGTGACTACCTAGCTACCATTTACAGAAATTCTCCAGAGGCCAAATTTAACTTTAGAACTTTTTTTGCCAAATAACCAACAAAAGGAATTATGGCACGTTAATATCCCAAATTAATCAACATTTAATTCTGGATTCTCTGAAAAAGAAAATATTTAACAAAAAAGATAACAGGTTTTATTTTAATAGTGCTTTTTCAGAGTCATGTAGTAAAAAAATGCACTGGCAACACAAATAAAAATTTATTTAAAAATCACTAACAGAAATGATTATAATGCACATGAATAGAAAGATTTTTTCTGAATAAGAAAAATAATTTTCTTGCTTAAAGTAAACATTCTTCCATTTTATAATTTTTTTCTTCGTACCATACTTTGAGAAAAGTCCAGGTTTGTTGCAGAGTCCAATAAACAAGTAAACTTTAGAATATTTTTAATACATAATTAATCAACAGAAATAGATCATGTTATATACCAAATTAAAGAGAATTTAATTCTGAATTTTATGAAAGTAAAAAAATTGAACATTGCAGAAACAGATAATTTTAATAACATTTTTTACAGTGGTATACCAAAAAATTGGTACATATTTCATAATTACTCTCAAAATCTTCCATTTTTAAAAATAGCTTTTTTTGTTAATTATCAGGAGATTTAAGAAACTTTAAAGAAAAATTTGTTGGTATAGTATATAAATAGTGTTTGGTAAAAGTTCAAATCAAACTTCCGAGCTTAAATTAGGGGATTGCATCAGCAGAGAGTAATGTTAACAAACAAATTGGCAGTACCTTATATCGCTTCTAAAAAATGGCAATCAGATGGCTTTAACAAATTATTTATGTCACAGTTTAATAAAATATGCATCAAATGAAAAAAGAAAATATTATTTATCAAGCCTGAATTATATATTTTTGTAAGATATCTATAAAAAAATTAAAATGGCAATTTTTATTTTTTTAAAAAAATGGATTATTTTTTGTTGTACTAAAAATGTATATATATATATGTCCTGGACACTGGAAGGGTTAAAGATGCAAGAATTAGAAATAGATGTTGTAACAGATGCACCATCAAATGGTGTCATATGTTCTTCATGTATTTCATGTTTTAGTTCACTATTATTTTTGACTGCAGCTAATACCTCATCTACAGTTTTGCAAATTGCTGTTCCATCTGTTGTACCATACATATGTAAGGATTTACCATTAGATTCTTCAATTTCTATAACTGCATGAGGTAGAAGGGCAATCATCACTCCCTTAAACAAAAAAGGGTGGTGCAGGCTGTGACATTGAAGGGATTTTGGCTTGGTATCATCAGCAAGCAGAGAAATGCCGCCTGGGAATTTTACTTTTCAAACTCTAGGTGACATTTTGGAACTTACAGCTACTATTGGGCACATGAATCACATGATCCCAAGGGAACAACCCACCCCAAGTTGCCTTTATTGGCTTGATCATTTGAGGAGTGAACAGGTTGTAGAGTTTCACGCTGCCCTGTGGATGGAAGTTTGATGGTGCCAATGGTTGACACTTATTGTTAACCCCATCCAAGCTCCACCATAGCTATTTTGCCACCTGGAATGAACTTGAATATCTGCTGCCCATTTCTTCAGATCTGCAACTAGCTCGGTCAGCTTTACACCAGTTGTGGTTAGCTTATTGATAAATGCTGGCCCTGGACCTTCCAGTTCTAACTTCTTCTGGTATAATAACCAATGCTTCTATAAACTCCCTAGATTTTGACAACTCCAATTTACTTTGGAGGGGGGGAAGCCTCCTCCTAACTATGACCCTGCATCCTTTAATATACAAGTGAATGCCCAAGACACAGAACAGCCCCTCAAAATAAAGAGCTACTCACACAGCTTGTAATGGATATATATATACTGATGAATCCAAAGAAGAGCACAGAGTAAGAGCAGCTTTTGTAGTCAAGTACTATAGAATAGCAACGCATTCTGAAAAATTCAGGCTAACTAATAAACAAAATCTTCTATATGTCTCTAAATGGACCCCTCCAACTGCAGAAATGTTGCTTAATATTTTTGTGAAAAGAAGTAACTACCATATTCACATAGTTCACTATCTATATGTTTGATTTTAGGCACACAACAAGTCTGGAATCTTGGTTCTATGCCCCATATTAATGCCACCTTTTGTGCACTTTCATTGAGTTTATTAAAATTATTCCTCTATTCCTTCATGCTTTCTAGTGTAGTGTGCAACAATTGGGAGGTTTTTGAAAGGTTAACATCTGGAGATTGCAGAAATTTAGAAACAGAATCTATTGATTGCAAAATATTTGACAATGTTTCTAGGAGAGAACTCTGTAATGTAAAAATACATTAGTATGTTATAATCATTTTATTTCAGCAATGGATTACAGCCAGCTGAAATACTAACAATCTTTGTTTCAATGGATGGAAAAATAGCGATGCAATATATTGTTGTGGATTACAAAAATGGATAGCCACTGAGCTTGAGTATTAAAAACTATATTTCAAAACCAAATTCAATACAAGGTAAATTGTTACAAAGAAAATATGGATGAAGTATCTTATTAACAAATCAACTATTAACCATACACAAGTCATCAATCTTCCTGCGCAGAGTACACAACATTAGCTCTGTCTATTCCACTAAATATTACCTTTTTACTTGATTACCATGTCGCTTGAACATCCGCGTACACATCATATAAAAGACACCACTTTTATACTTCCCGTGTACATAACACATAAAGGTAATTCTTTATACTTAACGTGCACTGTCTCAGAACAGCTAACCGTTCATTTTCGAACTCTAGACCGTTACAACACACGACCGTTACACGCTCCATTGTTCTTCTTCAAATTCTCCCAAAGTTCTTATTTGTTGGCTGATACTTTTTGCTTTCGGATGCCAGATTCCTTCTGTCGTAACAATATTGTAAAAACACGAGTGGTAAAAGTGTAGAGTTTTTCTTTGTTTTCATGTTAAGTTTTTATTCTGTAGTATGAAAATATTTTTTCTCATTATCAGATGGTATATGCATAATTAGTGCATTTCAATTGGTAGTTTAAAAATTTTGACATACTGAGTGGATTCTGCAATCTAGTGCCTGGATGTGACTGATGTCTCATCCTTTGAAATCATGCTGTTTTAAACAAAATATCTTGAAGGTGGTGGCCACCGTTCTCTATGCCCTGATGCAACCGATTTCTGACATTTCCCTCTACACGTTCCAACATGTCCAGTGGTATTCGGGCTATTTCCTGCTGAATAACGTTCTTCAGCTGAAGCAGTTTTGTGGGGCGATGTTTAAAAACCTCTGCCTTGAGGTATCCCCATAAAAAAAAAAATCACAGGGAATCGCGATGAGCCGTCCGGGGAACATTGCCCTCAAAACTGTCATCGAAGCTCATGCTGTGGTGGGCCGTGGCACCATCCTGTTGGAACCAGACATTTCCTAGGTTCATTTCTGCAAGAGCTGGTTCGAAAAAGTTTTGAATCATGTCCACATACTGCTGTGAATTGACAGTAACTGCTCGACTGTCCTCCTCAAAAAAATAAGGACCAATAATACCAACTCTCAACAATGCACACCATACTGCCACCTTATCACTGTGAAGTGGCCTCTCATGGAGCTCTCCTAGGGTTGTTACCACTCCAATAGCGCATATTCTGTTTATTGACACATCCGGATAGGTAAAAATGTGCCTCATCACTAAAGAAAACAATTGCGTCAAGGGTTTCTAATAAAGTTTCACATGACATTATTTGGTTCTGGAAAGCACGTGGTGACAATTCTTGTGCAATACACATCTTGTAGGGATGGAAATGAAGATGTTCATGAAGAATTCGACACATTGATCGATTGGATATTCCTAGGGTGTCTGCATGTTTGCGAGCGGAGTGTCTTGGAGATCTCAAAATCGACTGTTGAACTGCCTCCACATTTTCTGGTGTCGTAACGGTCCGTCGTCATACTGGGCTTTTTTTCACCACACTCCCAGTTGTCCTAAAGCTCTTTACCCACAAAACAATCGATTTCCAGTCAGGAACCGGACCTCTGGGCTGAATTCTGAAGTGAGTACGGAATGCACACTGCACCACCACATAGGAACGGTTGTTCGAAAAATAGGCTTCGACTGCAAACGCACGCTGCTCCTTCGTCCACCTCATGTTTTCTACTGAGGGGTACTAGACAACAACTTCCGTGACTGCTGCATTCGTCAAGCCCATCCCCACTTTTCTACGACCTTACCTCCCTTCACAATGTGTTGTCAGGAAAAGGAAGTTTCTGTGCCCCACCCTGTATTAAATCAGCATTAGTATTGTCTAGCTTGTAAGTTAGACAGGAGTGTTCTTAATTGTAAAGCTTTTGAGTATTGCTAGGATTGAATCTTGAATCACTAATAATTTAATAATTGCATCTTCTAGTGTCATTCCTTCACCATCATGACTCTTGAAAAAATTGGTTAGGCAGGTCTAAAGAGCTAGGGGCTTATGGGAGGAGCATGACCATGCATTAAAGACACTAGAATAGTGAGTTGAAAGGCATGCAAATTCTCACTGTATTGCTTTCTTTGATACTGCAAACATATTAGGAAATATATGTATATGTGTTAGCCTAAACTGGCATAATGGTTAGGCAGCTAGCGACTGTTCCAGCAAGGCAAACTTTGTGTGTTGTGTTAGCTCTAACTAAGGCAGTGGTCAGCAGTGACTTCGGTCTTAATAGGGCATGTCCTTGTATGAGAAGGCCTGTAAAAAGCTAGGAGTAGCTTCTAGGATTCTTCTCCATCCTATATGTCGCAAATCAAAAAAATAAAAAAAAAATAAAAATGTTAGGTCAATGTAATTCATTACTGGGTTCTTACCAATGCTTTAAACTAACAAAATCGGATATTTTATCTTTATCTAGGTAAAGGAAATGTGATAACTGAAATGTTGTTTTGTGTTAAATAACAGATTTTATTTATTTATTTTTGTACTTCAGTTCTGCTTAGTTCTTTTATTATATAACTACATGCTCTTTTCACAGGACTTACCTTAATTAGATAATCGAGAAATGATTTGATGGCATCATTATTAACTTACAAGAAAGAATAATGCTTTTTTTTTTTGCTGGTTAGATTTATTAACACACACACATATATATAGGTTAGGCACCGAAATGTGCTATTTACATGATTGTAGAAGCCGAATGTTTTCGACTGTACTCAGCAGTAATCATCAGGGTGATGAAAAGCTCCAATGGAAAGCAATTTGATGGTGAAATGTTAAATAGGTGAAAGTAATACCCTTTTTTTTGAAGACACCCGAAGCTGAAGAAAATGTTGCAGCAGAAGTAGGTTTCCAGATTAGCAAAAGTCACTGTTTAGCTGAGATATTTAGAGTGTTTTCAGGAGCACTTGTATGGATTTTTATGTCAGCAATGAGAGGTGAAGAGAAGAAATCATTTCCACACGTACCATGCCAGTCACTATGTTGAAAGGAGCAATGGTTGGGCAGTTGAGATGTTAAGATTAGGTTTGTGCAATGAGGAGGAAGGGTGCAGCTGGTTGGCTGAGGTAGTGGTGGTAGGAACTCACATAGCAGGATGTGACAGCCAAGCAGCAAGAGGAAGGGATGTGTTAAAGTTGTAACGTATGTCCCTGAAAGTGAAGATTTTGAGGGTATCACAGGAAGGAACTTGAGTTTTGAAGCCTGGTGCATCCTGCTACACGAGTTCCCATCCCCACCACCATCAGGCAACTGGCTGCACCCCTCCTCCCTGATGCACAAGCGTAATTGTGACATCTCAACTGCCCAGCCATTGCTCCTTTCAACATAGTGAACCGTAACACTCTGAAGATCTTAGCTACACAGTAACTTTTCCAACACTACAAGAATCCTGAAACCTACTTTCACAGCAGTAAAGACTTACTTTCAGCTGAAAATGTCCTCAAGAAAAAAGGAATTACTTTCACTCATTAAACATTTCACCATCAAATCACTTTCCCTTGTAATTTTGTGCCATCCTGATGACTGCTGAATAGTCAAGTGCTCAGCTTCTACAATCATGCATATAGCACATTTCAGTGATAACCTATATATGAAGGGTGTTCAAAAAGTTCTTGACATTATCTGTAGATTGGCACTCATTCCTCTAAAGTTAAAAAGCTACTATTTATTTGAAACCTAGTCTAAACTTGTCGTCACATGTTAAAAACAAAGGCTGTATTGTCATTTCTCTCTTTGCTGGCAGCGTGTAAAGTTCAGTCTGCAAAATCTATGTGTTGCTGCTATGGAGACTACTAAAGATGGGGAAAGATTTTACATTTTCACAAGGATGCAGCTTGCAAGCAATTTAAAAAAAATTCCTGCCAATTTAACATGAGTATATGGGGATCATGCCTGTTCATATGGCACTACAATGGGATGGATGTGCAAATTCAGAAAAGGATGGCAGAGCTTCAAAGACCTCCCTCATTCAGAAAAAAATGAAGGAGACTATGAATGAGAGAACCATCACTGCTGTTTGTGAAATCATTAACCCTTATTGTTCACAACCCAAAAGATTGCTTTCATCTTTCTCATTCTAGTGATTGGAGAGCGAAGTTTTGCTCCCATAATACAAGGCTGTGGAAAAAAATATTTGAATAGAAATCTGAAAATTTTTCAATTGTTTCTAAATAAATATCAAAAATAACATTTAAATCTATGATTTTTTTTTACCTGTTAATTCAGCTTCAAAAAATTATGATAAAGTTTAGAAACAAATCTATTTGAGTCTGCAGTGAACATATGAACTCCATAATAAAGTGACTCGTTCTCAAATTCGGTGCATCAGTTAAATTTTAATTGCTTTGAAACATTTTTTAAAAATTTTTCATAGTTCTTTATCACTTTTCTGACATATTTTTATTTCTTATTTAAATTATCGTTTTTAAAGCAAGATTATTTTTAATGACACTGAGTTTGCGATCGTCTAATGTCTAAGAATATGCATTATATGCATAAATGACTAAATAATTTAGAAAAACGAAATAAATGAAAGATTTAAACAATAATCGAAATACTATGAACTGTTTATATTAAAATAATAAAATAATATAAAAAAATGGAAAAAATATATATTTTTGAAATTGTACTAATGATAAAGTGGAAAAAATACAGTAAAATTTTGCAATGTTTTTAAAAAAATTTAACCTACCATTTTTTTTTTAATTTTTGTTATTTTATTAAGCACAATTAAATACCCTTTCTTTTGGTATATAACATGACATATTTCCATTCATTAGTTACTTCAGGAGAGGTTCTAAAGTTGTTTTATTTTCTGAAAACACTAAAATAAATCCAACCATCACAGTGAGTTCAGTTTCAGAAACCTGACACTGTAAGGGTTAAGGAAAACCTACACATCAACATTCAGGTAATAAGATGTCAGTATATCAATTGGCAGTGTGGAAACAATTATTCATCAACATTTAAAGTTAAAAAAAAATCTGTGCTAAATGGGTACCCCACAAACTGACAAAACAGGAAGAAAAGGGTTGTAGTTGACACATGCGAAGAGATACTGGCAATGTTTGAACCTAGTGGCCCCAAACTGACAATGTCACAGGTAATGAGATACGGTTTCATTACTCTACAACTCCCAGAAATATCGACAACTGTGTTTGGGTTTGGAGAAGATGAACTGCATACCAAATTCTCTGTCATGACATTTGCTTAAGGAAAAGGATGTTCACAATTTTTTTCCATTCCCAAGTATGAAGCTGGACAATATACCTGAAAAAACGACTATAAATGGTCAATATTATACCAACATTGTTTGGTCTAAAAGGGTTAAAGAGATGAAGAAGTAACATCCAGCAACAGGTGTGTCAAGGGTTCTCCTTCTTCATGACAACACCAGTACTAACATTACCCAGAAAGTTATGGCCTATCTGGAGCATGAAAAGAAAACCAAACAGCTACCCCATCCTGCATAATCATCCTACCTTGCACCATGTGATTTTTGGTTGTTTCCAAAAATTAAAGAGGGACTTGTTGGGAAGCCTTTTTCAAGAGTGCAAGACATTGCAAAATGAGTTCATTCAGTGTTTCAGAGTATTCCCAACAGGTATATCGCCAAGTGTTCCAGAATTGACATAGACGTCTGTAACTTTTCTAGATGCTGGAGGGGAGTACTTTTTAAGTACAGTAAAAGTTTTGTTGAGATAAGTGCAACGGTTTTTCTCTACAGATGCATGTCAAGAACTTTTTGAATGCCCCTTGTACATGTGTTAATAAACCTAATTGGCAAAAAAAGTGTTATTTTTTTTCATGCCAGTTAGGTTTAACTAGTAATATCTTGTAATTAGACTATATTTGACTAATTTTTAATAATGATCTGATGTAAGAGCTCACCCACTGACTAAGCCACATCACTTTGTGCTAATGAGTTCATACAGCTGTCTTTTAATCATGCAGAGCAAATGCTGTTAGATAGAAGTGACAGTGAAGTTTGTCAGTTGAATTGGATCTTCCACTGGCTTGTGTTTAGAAAGTTAAGTAGGCATCATGTGCAATCTTATGGTTTGTATACCACTGCCAGGGTAACTGAACTAAAGTTGTGAGCATTTCTTTAATAAGTTCTTCACACCTTTGAACTTTCTTCAATAATTATTGAGACTATTTAAGGTTAGGAATAATACTAACTTAAAATTTAAGTCTGCTATTGGTAAAAAAAATCTGTTTTTATCTAATTGAAATTTGAGTGTTAGTCAATCTTGGATAGCATGTTCATATTAGGGAAAACTTTAGTAAGTTTTGGACTTCATTTGTAGTATTATATTTAAGTTTGAGTGTCTGGTGCCCATTGGGTACATTACAAGAAGGTTTAAAGCGGAAACACAGACACTGCAGAATATTTGGCTTTTGCAGAAATTTAATATGAATTGGTAGAAATTATTAATCAACATGATATTTTTAGTCCCAATGAAACAAAAAATTGCATTCAAATTGTGATGCCCCATCGTTCACTTTTGCTTTACCTTAACCAGTTTTTGTTTAATTTACGTTATATTTATCATTTTGGGGATTTTTATTTCCGTTTCGGCATCACAGCACTCGTTTTCAAGTTTCTAGGAGTTGCGTACGCGCAACTCCGAACTTCCGACCGTAACCGTTAAAGCGCGTGCCAAGGACACGCCCCCTCTTGCGTCATAGCTTGCGTCCGTCATTGTATGCAAATGTCTTTCCCGGCATGCGCCGGTCTTTTGTCAAAACCGTGCCCTGCGAGGCACTTAGAGGATTTAGCACTTAGGATTTTGTCACTTGAGGATTTGTCACTTGAGCTTTGAGAGCAGAGAGATGTAGTAAGGTGCGTAGCACCGTGCGTGTAGCACAGATTTTAGTTTCTTCATTGATGTTCTTGGTGAGTTACTTATTTTTGGAAATAAATCTATTTTGTTATGTTACAAACTTTTGAGTCTGTAGTTTTTATCTTGAGCAACGCGGATTTAGAAACTTTTTTACATTAACTTTTATTTGTTAAGAATAATTTGACTCTTACTTATGAACGCTCACTGGCATTGGAACCCTCAATCAACTTCTTCTACATTTTTGGCAATTTGTTAATGATTGCCTGGCGCCCGTTAAAGCTATCCGGAGCAATAAACTTTAATTATTTTACATTGTTTGGAGCGTTACAGAGTCAGATAAAAGAAGTGGCGCCCGAACAGGGACTCGCCAGTATTTAAAGATAGTAATTTTTTTGAGCTCAATAGTGGTATATACTAGTTGTAGATTTAACGGCAGCTTAAGCCGAGAATTTTTGTTGAGCAAGTAGCTTAACGTTTGTGTATATTATTCAAAGGTACTGAAGTTTCAGCTTTGATATTGCTGAATATTTAAGATTGTTGTATGTAATGATTAGAAGTGTCCGGACACACAAGTACGTAGGACGATAAGAAATTTTTTTTACAAGCAAATTTATATTTTTTGTAAAGCTTAGTTATAGCTTTATTATTGTTGTATAGCAGTACCTTTGAGCGCTGCTCAAGATAAAACGTTTTCAAAATTTCCAAAATTCCAAATTTCAGCAGACCGCTAAACATGTCTGCTAACAGTATGGCCGATTCCGCCATAATGACTCCCGACATAGAAAGAGTAAAGGGTAGATTGCAAGAGGTAATGATGGAAGCAGAAGTGCTAATGAATCTGCTTGATGATAATCGGGAGAAAAGGGGAACGACAACAACCCCTAAATTTGCTGACAATGCTACGTCAATTCACCAACGAAGAAACTTTGAACGTAAGGTTCCATTTTCTGTTCCGCCAGAAGCAAGCGATAGAACAGAGTATTTTCAACCGCCACAACGACAATTTGCCAACCCATCCATTAACTATAGTCCTTATGTAAATTGGCCTTTACCTGAGATAAGGTTCGACGGTTCGAAACGTCCGTCATCGTGGACATTTGTCAAGTCCATGGAGGAGCACTTCCGTTTACATGAAGTGCCAAGCAACAAAAAAGTTGTTTTAGCAGTATCTTGCCTAATTGGATGTGCTAAGCAATGGTGGAATAACATAGGATGTCGTCATGGCATAGAACTTTGGGAAGAATTTAAAAATGAAATCATGGACATATATCCGGCTTATAATGATTTTACAGAACTAGCTACAGAGTTGTTTTCACGAAGACAAAGGGAAAGAGATGACATAGAAAAATTCATATGGGGTACAGTAGAACTATACCAGCTGTACGATGCTAATGCCGCTGAAATTGATATTGTAAATTGCATATTATCTCAATTACTTTTGCCCCTCCGAGAATTCCTAGAAATACGAAATGTGAATTCCATTGCCAATTTAGTCAAACTGGCTCGGCAATACACTGCAAGAAGAGAATCTGCAGCAAATACACATAACCAACAATGGATGCCATTCCCGCCAAAGCAGCAATATCAGGTTGAGTCGTGTAGAATGACTCCCGCAAGACCGCAATTTACACGGTCCCGACAATTTGCGCCGAACGCGCCAAGAACTATAGAATATGAACGAAGAAGAGACTTTTTGCCACGTCAAGCTTCAAATCCTAGACCTTAAACTTTGGTTAAACAACCTCAAACTATCACTTGTAACTTTTGTGGCCGACTGGGACATACTGAAAATTTTTGCTACCGAAGGAATGAAAATTCGGGAAACTTTCATCGGGATCTTTGAAGCGAGAGGCCAAAGTTCCTCAAGAAAAGCCCTCTCAAGAGTTATACCTTGCCACTATGGCTTTACCTTTTGTTACTGATTGCCACGAAGTAACTAAAATAACAGATCAACACGATACAGAAGTCGATCTTCAGTTTGCTAAGGAACAAGTTTGTGACGATAATAATGACGAATGTCAATTGACAGTGCAGCCGCGGTCCAGTGGACTTTTTGACTTACCTTGTGGTCCAGAACAGATTATTTCAGAAGCACCTATAAAATGTCCCGTTAGTGAAAATAATGAGTGTTTAAATAACGAAGTTTGTGAAGTAGAAGAATCGTATGAGGAAGCCGTTTTTGAAAAGGTTTTTAAAGTAGAAGTTTTAAAAGAAAGTAATAATAATGAATATAATTTTGAGTCTGATTTAAGTGAAGAAAAAACCAACCAAGAAGTTGTGCCGACCGCAAGTATTCCTGACAAGTCTGGAGGTCTTCAACTATTAAAGCGTCATTTGGAGGCGGACACCATTAAGCCAAAGAAGTACGAGAAAAGGTTCTTCAAAAATCCGCACGGAGCAACGAAAAGCCGACGAAACGACCAGAGCCTGCAGAGCGACAACCGGCAGCGAACATCGGGAAGATGACGTCACGAGAGAGCTCTACAGCGACGACTTGACTTGAACGAGATCTTCAGTAACAACTTTAGGTGAAGCCACCCAACGACGACGGAAGGATGTTATCGGAAACGGACTAGATGATTTATCGCCACGGAGTGCCAACAATGAAATTTAAGTATATTTTTCTTTCACTTGGCACTTGATTGAGTTATAAAATGTTTTTTTTTCCGGAATAGATGAAGACGAAGAAGAAGCCTTATTGTGAATTATATAGTTAGCGATGTTTAATTTCTTGTTGAAACTTTAGAGTTCGATATTTATTTTTGAAAAGTGAAATTGTTGTAGTTCGAGTTTATACTTGTGTGAATAGAGTTTTTTTTGCATTCTTGTTCATCGAGGTTCTAGTTATTGTATTTACGTGAGTTAAAATGTATTTTTGTAGATTTTTTTTTCAGCTGACTGATAGCTGAAAATTTTGTAAGTCGATATTGGAAAGTTTAGAAATTGTAAAATGTTTCTGGATATGAATGAGAAGAGTGAAAGAGAATTAGTGATTTAAGAATTTGTATTGTAAAATAACGTGCATTCCAAAGTGAATTTATGTAAAAAAAAAAAAGGAGATTCATGTAAAAGTTATTGGATGAAATGTTATCATCGTATATTATAAATTATTTACACTCTTTTTTCTTTATTCTTAGATACGATTTATGTATATGTGTTTAAATCTGTTCAGTGTCATCAGTGATATTTATGTGTCAATGATACGTAATTTTTGTGGATGACATTGACAGTATTTATTGGTATATATAGATGATGACCATGATGATGATTGCAGAATTTTGTTTTTTTTTTGTGTACCTTTTTGGAGCTGTCCCCAAATGGCATAGTCTGATAACAGAGTTGTTATCAGCATAACTCCTTTGGGAGGGGGACGTTAGCTCTGAAGGGGGAGGTAATTAATGATTTTTTTATTTCAGCTAGATCGCGATTTCTGTGAATAGGAGAAGAATTAGCGGATGATTACAATCCCGCTTGTTTGTAAATTTTGAATTTTCTTAGCTTTGCGTATTTGAATGTAATTAGGAGGAGATAACGGTGTTCGAATACCCGTTTTTCTATGTGATTTAGGAGAAGATTTAGCTTTCACGAATTTTTTATTGTGGTTAGGGGAAAAGCGGAAGTTATTACCCCGCTAACAACAAATGTAATGAATCACTTTTTCTTTTCATCTTTTTAACATTTATTAGACTAGGAGTTCATTAACCTGTTTTTCTGTACAGTTCAAGATATGCCAATTTCGAGTTTGTACCAGAATGTGATACTAGTTAGACCGATGATGCTAGTATACAGTTAACTGTCACAGCCACTGGTACGTAATTACACTAGGATAGCTGTTACACACCTTTGTTAGGAGAATTGGGAGGAGGTACCTTTGGTTGTGCTGGAAAATTGTGTCAAAGTAAGAATAGTTCATCGTATCCAAATTTGCGCTAGCATACTTCTACTTATTTATGTTTAGCCATGTGTAAATGACGTAAGATGTGTCCTTTATTCAAAATTTGCTCGTCAAAATTTGTTAGGTCAATCATTTTGACTCCCTTTGGAAGGGGGAGTTGTGATGCCCCATCGTTCACTTTTGCTTTACCTTAACCAGTTTTTGTTTAATTTACGTTATATTTATCATTTTGGGGATTTTTATTTCCGTTTCGGCATCACAGCACTCGTTTTCAAGTTTCTAGGAGTTGCGTACGCGCAACTCCGAACTTCCGACCGTAACCGTTAAAGCGCGTGCCAAGGACACGCCCCCTCTTGCGTCATAGCTTGCGTCCGTCATTGTATGCAAATGTCTTTCCCGGCATGCGCCGGTCTTTTGTCAAAACCGTGCCCTGCGAGGCACTTAGAGGATTTAGCACTTAGGATTTTGTCACTTGAGCTTTGAGAGCAGAGAGATGTAGTAAGGTGCGTAGCACCGTGCGTGTAGCACAGATTTTAGTTTCTTCATTGATGTTCTTGGTGAGTTACTTATTTTTGGAAATAAATCTATTTTGTTATGTTACAAACTTTTGAGTCTGTAGTTTTTATCTTGAGCAACGCGGATTTAGAAACTTTTTTACATTAACTTTTATTTGTTAAGAATAATTTGACTCTTACTTATGAACGCTCACTGGCATTGGAACCCTCAATCAACTTCTTCTACATTTTTGGCAATTTGTTAATGATTGCCTGGCGCCCGTTAAAGCTATCCGGAGCAATAAACTTTAATTATTTTACATTGTTTGGAACGTTACAAAATCACTAACAAAAAGGAAAAACACTATTTTATTACTCTTTGTATGTCCAAACTGGCTTTGACATTTTTGCTTTTCCTATTCTAATGGCACATGGAGTGCAAAATGGAGAGTTTGTTCCAATTTAAGTGACATACATGTGAATTATTATCAAGTGACTGTATCGCAGCACTATGAGATAGTATGAATGGCATGAGATGTGTTGTTTCTGGTAGTGTAGTTTTTTTATATTAAATACTGTATCCACATTAAACAGCATAGTAACGAATATATATAGGGTATACTATATAAAATGACTGAAAATGTGATTTAAACTTCATAATTATAACAACAAACAAAAATACCTGTTTAGTTTCAAAATCAACTTGTGGGGAGAAACATGCTTCAATAAAAGATATTTCTTTTTCTTTTAATCCTGTAGAAAGCTGCAACAAAAATAACATCAAGCGAGTAGCACAGCTTAAAGAGCAGCTGCTAGCTTCTACTGCTTCAATATTTCTTTCCAGTGTCTCAGCAATAGACATTATCTAAAAATAAAAAATTTAGAAGTAAAGAGTAAATACAAAACGTTCACGTAACAAACACGGAATTTCAAACTTTTTAAACACGTAATTTCAAAAGTTTTAAACACGTAATTTCAAACAATGCGTAATTTCAACGTTTTAAATACAAACACGTAATTTCAAACGTTTTAAATAGTTAAAACAATTAACTATTTAACTGCATAAAAATTAATTTTACTAATTAAATAAGTCAGAAGTTCAAACTTTGTGATCCCAAATTTCCACCAACTGTTTCACTTCCACATATACACTGAGTTGGCTTTGCATTAGCAACACCTCTTGCGCAGGAATGAACCAGTCTGTGGTGCTGATGATGGCTTAAGGTTGGGAACAGCCAATATACAATTGTGCAGTGCATATGAAGCAGCCAGTTTTCATGTTATGTCAAGAAACAATGGGTAGGCATTATGATCTTCCCAACTTTGAATGTAATGATTGTGGAGGCAAGAGGTTCAGGTGTTAATATTTTGACAACAGTTGCCATGGTGAACTGCTACCATTCTGGGATATCATGAGTCTATGGTGACTGGCTCAACATCAGTCAAGCAGCCAAAGATCACAGGTGTGGTCGACAGACACGGTGAGCAACACATGTCCCAAATGGTAACACAGCAGCAATGCAGCACATTAGTAGTCCAGCTAACCACACAGTACAATGTTGTAATAGCAAAACCAATAATATTTACATGAATAATATACCAAACATCACTTGTATGGGCTATGACAGCCAGCACTGGTACCCATGCTCACTGCGAGACAAACAAAACTGCAACTTGCACGAATACATTAGCAACCACACTGGACTACCATCATGTGGAAATCTGTCACCTGGCCAGATTAATCCTATTTCCAACTCCATCATGCTAATGGGTGTGTTCCCATTTGGAGAAAGCAACACAAGGCCATGGCACCAGGATGCTGTGATGCCCCATCGTTCACTTTTGCTTTACCTTAACCAGTTTTTGTTTAATTTACGTTATATTTATCATTTTGGGGATTTTTATTTCCTTTTCGGCATCACAGCACTCGTTTTCAAGTTTCTAGGAGTTGCATACGCGCAACTCCGAACTTCCGACCGTAACCGTTAAAGCGCGTGCCAAGGACACGCGCCCTCTTGCGTCATAGCTTGCGTTCGTCATTGTATGCAAATGTCTTTCCCGGCATGCACCGGCCCATTGTAAAAACCGTGCCCTGCGAGGCACTTGGAGGATTTTAGCACTTAGGATTAAGCAGAGAGAGAGCAGAGAGATGTAGTAAGGTGCGTAGCACCGGTGCGAGTAGCACAGATTTTAGTTTCTTCATTGATGTCTTGGTGAGTTACTTATTTTTGGAAATAAATCTATTTTGTTATGTTACAAACTTTTGAGTCTATAGTTTTTATCTTGAGCAACACTGATTTAGAACCTTTTTTACATTAACTCTATATTGTTAAGAATTCTTTTGACTCTCACTTATGAACGCTCACTGGCACTGGAACCCTAAATCAACTTATTCTACATTTTTGGCAATTTGTTAATGATTGCCTGGCGCCCGTTAAAGCTATCCGGAGCATTAAACTTTAAGTATTCTACATTGTTTGGAGCGTTACAATGCACTGTCGACGTAAGACAGGCTGAAGGCAATGGTGTTGGTTTGGAGACTGTTTCTGTGGCATGCCCTGGATCCACTGATCAAAGTGAATCAACAGTTCAACAGGACTACCTACCTACCTTTCTACTGTCATCAGTCAAGTACATCCCTTACATCAGTAACCACACCGACTACCACACCGGAGTTGACAGTGTATCCAGACAACTCCGGCATCTATCAACAGGATAAAGTGCCATATCACATGGCCTAGCAGGTTGCAAATTGGTTTCAGGAACATGACAATGAATTCTCCATCCAAATTCACAGGATCTCAACCCAATTGAGTATGTTTGGGACTTACTGGAAAAGCCAAATGAATGCTCTGACCCTCTATCTGACAATGGGCAGGCATTACAGGATACTTTGTGAAAGGCTTTGGTAGCATTACCATACACTCTGCAACACCTTGTAGAGTCCATGCCCTGATCTGTAAGGGCTGTATTATGTAAAGCCAACTCAATGTATATCAAGTATTTTACATACTTAGTAAAATTAAACTTAACTGACTGCATATTTTGATACATTTGTTTCTCATGTCCACACACATTTCACAAGATTTGAACCTCCCAACCTGTTTTGAAATATGTTACCGAGAGACTGATACAATAAAATCAAAATCACTATCACAGATTAACCAATAGAGTGATGAACAGTGTGCCTAAAAGCTCAGAAAAAAGGGAAGATCTAGAACGTGATGGATGAACATTGTCAAACAGGGTTGGGTTGTTTTACCTCTGAGTGGCACTTTTTTGCACACAATGGGCTAAATTGCTATGTCACAAGGACCTGAAAACTCGGAGAAGGTTGGGGAAAGGGAACCACTAGAACAGCTTTTGGGAGATATATGGTAGCTTCTTGTCAAGGCTATCCAGTGTGTTCTTTAATGTGCCCAAGGTATGGCTCACCAGCACACAGGGCCATGGCTTATCCTATCCAACAGACGGAGGCCTTTTCAAGCCCATTGATGTCTCCTACTGACCATGGGTAGGGCAGGGAGTTTTGCGGAGATAAATCCCAATGCTGACCTAGCTGGGACTCGAACCTGGGAACGGCAGATTACGAGCCTGGCATGCTACTGACTGAGTCACCTTTGCCACTGTCAAACAGGACCTTGATATAATTGGGCTGCAGTGGCTAAGTGCAATAGCAGTAGCTGAGGAGAGATATGTATGGGGAAAACTAATTTGCATGATCCAGCTGCACTTCTGTAGCCCCCTAGTTGCTTGAGATTTAAATAAACTACCTACATATTTTGATAAATCTGTTTATCATTATATATTCAGTGTGATGCCCCATCGTTCACTTTTGCTTTACCTTAACCAGTTTTGTTTAATTTACGTTATATTTATCATTTTGGGGATTTTTATTTCCTTTTTGGCATCACAGCGCTCACATCCAAGAGTTGTGAGTTGCGTACGCGCAACTCCGAACTTCCGACCGTAACCGTTAAAGCGCGTGCCAAGGACACGCCCCCTCTTGCGTCATAGCTTGCGTCGTTCGTCATAGTATGCAAATGTCTTTCCCGGCATGCGCCGGCCCATTGTCAAAAACCGTGACCTGCGAGTCACTTAGAGAGGAGTAGGGGAGTAGCACAAGTGTGTGCACGAGCACAAGGTGCGTAGCACCAAGCACCGTGCGTGTAGCACAAGAGTTATGTTTCTTCATTGATGTCTTGGTGAGTTAATTATTTTGGAAATAAATCTATTTTGTTTTGTTATAAAACTTTTGAGTCTGTACAGTTTTTTTATCTTGAGCAACGTGAATTAAGGATCTTTTTTACATTTATTCTTATTAGTTGACAATCATTTTTGATTCTTACTTATGAACGCTCGCTGGTATTTGAACCCTAAATCAACTAAATCAACTTATTCTACTTTTGGCAATTTGTTAATTATTGCCTGGCGCCCATTTAAGCTATCCGGAGCATAAAACTTAAGTATTTTGCATTTGTTTGGAGCGTTACAGAGTACGATAAAAGAAGTGGCACCCGAACAGGGGCATCAGGGTTATATATATAGGTAATGGACAGAAAAATGGGAACATTCCAATGTTAAATCAATGGAGAATCAAATTCGAAAATCCATAATTTCTACAATAAGCAATTTACAGGAAAATAGGACTAAAATTAAATCTCATTGAACTCTCTCTAAATCTCGATTTTCAACAATATTCATTTGGGTATTTAAAGAGCTATTGTAATGCTCCAAAGATTTTTAACTTTTCAAGTTGGATCTTTTGTCTGATCGAAATTTATTCAAAATTCTGGATAGCTTTGTTGGGCACCAGGCAATATTAACTTGTCAAATAAAGTTGAAATAGAGTTCGTTAGGTATTTCTCTAGCATTATTTATCGAGTAAGAATTCAAAAAGGATTGTCAAGTTTAATTAAAGTTTAAATCTAATCAAAAAATCAATTTACATTGTTAAATAGAAAAATAGCAAAAATTCAAGTTTCTAAAACAAAGTTTATTTCCAAAAATTTCAAAAGACTCACCAAATTCAATGGAAGAATACAAAAGTTGGAGTACTAACAACTCACATCTATCTGTACAACACATACTCCTCACAATACTTCTGACTCCTACATCTCTACTAACTATACTGCCAATTCTACTATTCACAATCTCATTCTAACTGACTCTGTGTCCTAATGTCACTTAGTTTAAACTCACTTATACATGCTGTGTACAAATCCGGCAGTGGCTGTTGCATGCAGGGAGAAACATTTGAATAATCTGACGATCATGCTAGCTATGATTGCAAGAGGGGTCGTGTCCTACACGTGCACATTAACAGCTGACAATCAAAAGGTCGGAGTTGTGCATGTGCAACTCCCATGACTCGAAAACGAAAATTGCGATGTCCAAAAAAAAATAATAATAATAATCCCCAAAATGATAAATATAACATAAATAAAGCAAAACTGGTTAAGGAAAAGTAAAAGTGAATGGGTGGACCATCACACTATGTCTGTGGTACAAGAAATATATTCTGTGGCTCTTAAAAATGCCAAAGTATACAAAAAAAAGTGTGTTTTTGAAAATGACTATGAAAATCAAATGGGGGGCTTTATAAATCTTGTCACCTTAGGTGTTGCCACTGACAATTTAGTTGAACATGTCAAATTTTTGTTGTTTACAGATAGTGATATTAATAAAGTGGCTGTAAGGGAGTTGAAATAATTTAGGGGTTTTCAAGTCATACAAGATAAAAGATTGCATCATATCTTTTGACATCACGGTATCATGTGTTCCCTGATTGCACCATATTGCTGGGACTTTATGTTCCTGGAAAGGGTGAAGTAAAAGAGTGGAGATTACATCATTTTCTGGAACTATTTGTAATATTAAAAAGAGAGTGTGACTGCAAATGTCATCCTATCACATGATCCCTGATTGCGGTATTTTTTTGGGAATTCACTTTCTTGAAATTCATGGCAAGGCCTTTCTAAAAATAAGTTATGATGATGATGTCACTGCAGTGATAGATGACTATCTAGAAGGTTTTACACTTCCTATAGATTGCACAATTTTCTAGGGTTCTCAGCATAGTTTTAGTAACATCACTTCCGATGGAACTTTCCTGACGATTTTGCAACATTATGAAACTAGGTAACGTTAATGATAAATGTTTATCTAAATTGCACATTGAATAGAGAAACCTAAGTTCTAGTATTTTCAGCATATTCCTTTCATCCAAGTTAAATGGTCCATTTCAACAGTGTTTTGTACTGATAAAGATGAGTAATACATTTGATGAAATTTTGTGGGTTTTTCCAGCACTAATTTAGGTAAAATTTAATCTTTGAAATAATTCTGTTTGTGATTACGATGATTTTGTGATCTTTTAGTTGTTCTGTCTCCCATTTGAGTGCATTTTTGATCACATTTTGCCCCCAATTCCTGTGCATGTTATTCATTTTGTAGTTATCCTGCTATTCATTCTAGTGTAATGTATGAGATTTCAAAGTGATTCAGCGATCCAGTTTTTGTATTTTAGTGTTTTTGAGAGCAATTCTTGCAGTCATCCAGTTTCTTTTTTAATGTAATTTTTACAGTTGTTTTCTCCACCATTATATCAGAAGTGATGTTATTAAAACTCCTATGCTGAGAACTCTAGAATTTATGCAAAGAATTTTAACTCTTGACCAAAAATGCTTCGAAATCATTTTGGTCATTGACCAAAATTGAATTTGCTGGCAAGTGACGCCTCAGTGGAGTTTCAGAAAATGATGAGGTGCTGATAATTTATTTGCTTTAGTAAAGGAAATAACCAATAATACTTTTGGTAGCATAGAGAGCTACTTTGAGTCCACAATGTTCATTTCACACCCTTACTTTGGGCACATCTTCAGGTGGGAAGTGAGCATTAAGCTGCTCACTTCCTTCCTATCGCATGAGAGGCATGGGAGGGGTGGGGTGCCATAAATTGCTTTGTCAGTGCCTCAGCTCTGAGGTTTGGAATGGTCTGTGGATGTGCAGGTAGCTATAATGCAATCTGCATGTGATGGAGGTTGGAAAGAGGGTGTGGGATTCTGGGAACTCTCCAAGATCAGCGAGTCTCGAGGAAAGCTTCATTTTGTGAATATATTAAAAAAAATTTTCTATGGTTTCATGTGCGTTGTGTTGGGAGTATAATGAGTGGAATACTTTAATTAAGTTTATAAATTTTATAAACTAAATTTTGGGGTTAAAATAAATATGTTAGTGAGGACCTGAATAATGATTTTCATATTGGTAGGGATATTGGGAATTGTGTGTGTGTGTGTGTGTGTGTAGGGGGGGGAGGCAATATTTTTATTGCCAATTCTTAGTATGCATTATGGTAGTTTTATAAAGGGTTTGGGGGTATGTGCATTAATGCAGGTTGGAAATGGGGATCAGCGATGAGAAAGGAGAGTATTTAGGGGGGGGGGGTATTTCAGAAGTGTAGGTTATATCCCCTAAGGATCAGACGCCATGTTAGGAGATGGGAGAAAATGTCTGTGCTGCAGAGTTCAGTTAATTTACGTTATTGAGGATATTTTCTGTGATGGCTATTTGGAATTTGGTAGGTGATATAATTTAGGTGAGCAAAAATCAGTGGGGAAACCAAAAACAATCTACCCACCGATTTTCACTCAGCTAAAATTACAATATATATAAATATAAAATTGTAATATATATATAAATATAATAGTTCTCATAATCCCACATCCTCTTTCCAACCTCCATCACATGCAGATTGCATGTGATGGAGGTTGGAAAGGTTAAATCTATATACTAGCAAATTTGGCATTATCAGTCATCAAATGCCACCGACGCATCCATCAACCACTCTGAATCTCAGAGCTGAGCCACTGACAAAGTAATTTATGGCACCCCACCCCTACCAACAACTGCCTCTCATGCAATAGCTGCCTCTGCCTCTCATCATACCAACAACTGCCTCTCATGCAATAGCTCAAGCTACTCACTTTCCACCTGATGATGTGTTCAAAGGGCACGAAATGCACATTGTGGAACTCAAAAGTTTTTTAAACCCTCTATACTACCAAAAATATCATTGGTTATTTTCTTCACTAAAGCAAATAAATTATCAGCATCCCTCATCATTTTCTCAAATTCCACTGAGGCATCACTTGCTGGAAAGAACATCGAAGATTAAACTTGTCACTAGTAAGCATCCTGGAAGTTCCTCTTACTACCCATCCTCTGCAGTACAGCAAGAAATCTCTCCTTAATAACTTTTGATACTTGATAGCATAGAACATTTGTTGAAGTGCTTAAAAACACTTAACAGTGTCAGAGAATTAAAGATTTCAATTTAACAGTAAAATTTTGCAATGTTTAAAAAAAATGGCTAAAAATTTAACCTACCGTTTTTTCTTCGAATTTTTGACATTTTATTAAGCATGATTAAATACTCTTTCTTTTGGTATATTACATGATATATTTCCATTCATTAGTTACTTCAGAATGAGGTTCTAAAGCCGTTTATTTCATTTTCTGAAAACACTTTTTAAAATAGATCCGCCCACCACAATGAGTTAAGTTTCAGAAACTTCACAATGTATGGGTTAAAAATTTAAAATTTACACTCTTTCACTATAGAATGGTCACACTATGTGCACTAGAATAGGAAAGGTGAAAATGGTAAAACCAGTTTGGACATGAAATTGGTTACAGTCATATAAAACAGTTCCTATAAGAACTTCCATAAAATAATGAGTTGAAAAAAATTAGTTGTCCTGACTGAGATTCGAACCCAGGTCTTCAAGAAGCATGCTGGGCATCTTAACCACTAGACCACCGAGGAAATGACTATTTCTTCAACTAAGTGACATACAAACCTTGCTGTTGATTCACTAGAGACACCATCTATTATCAGGAGTTGGGCAGTTCCTTGTCTACAGGACTTTTCCTGTGATAATTTATTACTTCTATAAAAGTTGTAATTCTACTAAGTATGTTTTTCTAGTGAAGAATTCTTGTAGCTTATATACAAATAATAAGGAAACACAACAGCAATTGTTGGCAATCTTGCATATTCTATGATTCATCATGCACAATACCCATTGGTGTAATAATTCAATGTGTGCACATAGATTGATATTGGAAGCTATAAAAAGCTTCAGTAAAATTGAGTTTATGAGGCTGATATGTGATAGTTTTTATTTGATAAAGAAAAATTCAAATAGCATTCATGCCATATTTAATTACCATCAAATTATTTTACGTTTCAACTTAATTTCCCTATGAAGACATTTAGAGAAAGCACTGAATGAAAATTTCTAGGTGTACAAGCTGAAAAATTCTAGGTATATTAACTTTTTTTTGGCATAACTTGGGAATTACAAATTAAATCTATATACTAGCAAATTTGGCATTATCAGTTTCATTAGAAATGATGGCAGTTTGTATAATCTTTTTATGATGGAATATTTCAATGCATTACAGCATTTTTATACACCACTTATAATTAGTTCCAGTCAAGGAACACATATTCTTTTTGACCAGAAATATGCTGTTTAAAATGATAACTGCAATGAAATCCTTTCAACTCATTTAGGATTCTACACCACTAAGTTTCATTCAAGTCAGGTTCTAATGCAGTCCCCTTCATAATAGAGCATCCATTTCCTTCCGTAATAGATTCCATCTTGTGTTGGAAGGGACTCACCTTCCAACACAAGAGAGACATCATGTCTTATATGGGTTCAAAAATGCATGTGCCTTACGATTCCCGATGGGCTTGGAATCTGTCAGATGGAACGTTAAGCCATTGACCCATGTGGGAGAGCCTTACCCTGCGCATGTTAAAGAACACGCTGGATGACCTTGACGGGAGACTACCATCTGTCTCCCAACAGCCGTTTCAGTGGATCCCGTCCACCAACCTTCTCTGAGCCTTTGGGGTCCTTGTGACCTGGCCATTTAGCCCATTGTGTGCAAAAAAAGTGCCACTCAGAGGTAAAACAACCCAACCCAAAGCCTTATGATTCACAGCCAGGCATGACAACCACTCAGATGTGTAAATATATTTATGCAATAAACTGCAACTACAAGTATTACAATAATTGTATTTCTACATATATGATTAAACAACAACAGAAAAAAAATACTTTATATACTAACATGACGATGTGTTGCCTCGAGTAAAGTATCTAGATTATTAAGAGGAGTTGGGGTTTTATCTTTCAGCTTAGTAAGTAAACGCTTCTGCACTGCACGAAACTGCTCAGCTCGATGGCTTAGTAGATCTTCAACTTGACTTCTTGCTTGACGACACTATAATTAAAATATTACATGTCACAATTTAGAAATGTTGGAAAAATATAGCAAATGTTCATCATTAAGTATACCCAAAGTATTTGGAATGTTCAATAAGAATAATCACACACACAACATAAATAAACAAATCATATTTCAGCTTAGTGTTTCAATAATTAATATTTTTCTATCTTTATTGTATGTTTGGCTGAAATTGAAAATTGTGTTGCTACATATTATTGTCTCTCCACTGAAAAAGAGCATCCAGAATCAAGTTAGTTCACCTTGGAGTTTCATCAATACAACAAATAACTATTGAAATGACAGTATTCTTGGGGAAGTATGTTTCCCAAATGACAATGGACTGATGAAACTATGTGATGAAGTACATAGATGAGATTGCTGCTAAGAGAAAACTAAAACTATTGAACAAACTGGCCCCCTCACTAGGTGTTGGATACTCATCAGCAAGTTCAGTAATTGGCAAATGTACTGAACTTGCTGATGAATGTCATATTTATGGCAACCAGGCTGTAATCCTTCATTGAGGCACATTGAGTTGTGTCCTTACTTGTACCAGGGGCATAATAAACAATAGGCTATCAGGGCTGGAGTCTTCAGCACAATTTGAGGAATTATTATTTTGAAAAATTATTTTATAAAAAAAAACACAATAAAATTTATTAATTTTTATTGTCTGAATGTCTAAGATTTGGAAGATTCCATAGCCAAAGAATGTATATAACTGCAATCACTAATTCATAGATCTGAAAAGGATCTGCCATAAAATTTTACAAATTAACTAAAAGCTTAAACATTAATTGAATATTTCCAAATGATGAAGTCTTCTGTTCACATTCTTATGCACAGCTGTAATTTAAATTTGCGATTAGCATTCTCAATGGAAAAATTTAATATTCTTTCAGTTATTCAATGAGTGATATATTAATGAGCATAGACAATGAAATTGTTGAAAAGTCTGTTAATGTAAAAGTTAAAAAAAAGCATTTTGTTCATTGATTTAATAAAATTTGGAATGGGGAAACAATGAGCCATGGTGGAAGCAACTCAGATGATAAATAGACAAGGCTATGGAGACTGACATTCATGGTAGATGCAGCTGCTTGTATGGTAGAGTCCTTCTTCTCTGCCACTGCAACAATGATAAACCTTCCCTCAGTCAGTAACGAGCCTAAGTCACAGTGTAGTGTGAAGCCATTCCCTTCTATTCTCCACTGTAATACGAGTGAAAGGTCATGGACCTCCCCCATGGGAGATTTTATATACCATGGAAAGGTGATCATTTCTGTACGAATTGTTCTCAATCTACAACATAAAAAGTGAAAGAATCAAGGAGGAACAAATGGAAGTAAAGGTATGGACTGGGGAATGAAAATAAGTACTGGCCTATGGTTCTACAAGGAGAGCAGGGAATCCTTTAGCCATCACTTGAAGAAATAACCCCTCTTGTTAGGGTCAGTTGGTTGCTTGTTTGGGGTTTTATGCAAGTGCAATACAGGCTATACTGCATCAAATGAGATTAAATAAAAAGATAAAAGACATCAAACTCAAAACCAAAGTTAAAATCAACACACAAAATTGTAAAGGACACCCTGGAAAGAAAAGTGTATAACAAATGTGTATAAAATCCATGACCGAAAAGAACCAACTCAAGGAAAAGCAAAAATTAACAATGGGTGTATAAGACCCCATGTAAAAAGCAGAAACAAGTGTAAAAATTCAAAATAAAAAATATAAAGGGTTAAAATATCCAGTAAAATGTAAAAAGTCAAAAACAGGTGTTAAAAGGGAGTTATCAGATTCAAATCGATCAGATTTATCGGCTTCAAAGTGTAAGGGGCTTGGATGGTAAGTGATGAGAACTAATATAAATATTGTGTTCACAGTTAAACACTGAACATGTGATTAAAATATGTTTTACAGTTAAAATAGTATCACAAAAATCACACTTAGGTTTGTCATCCACCCTTATTTTTTATATACACAGTCGTATCAGAATAATATGACCACCTACCATACATATATTATGGAAGATGGTCATGTTATTCTGATATGACTATGTATATCTTATAAAAACATATAATTCAGGATTGAAAAACAATATTTTCTTTTTTCATTTGAGGCATATTTTATTAAACTATGACATAAATAATTTACTAAAGCCATCTGATTGCTATTTCTTAGAAACGATATAAGACATTGCTTATTTGTTTGTTAATGTTACTCTATGCTGAAGCAATCCATAATTTAAGCTCACAAGTTTGATTTGAACTATTAACAACAAATTTTTCCTCAAAGTTTCTAAAATCTCCTGATAATTAACAAAAAAGTGCTATTTTTAAAAATGGAAAATTTTGGTAGTAATTAGGAAGTATGTACCTATTTTTTCAGTATACAATTGTAAAATGCCTTATTAAAATTAATGTGCTTCTACATTATTCAAAATTTTTACTTAATAATATTCAGAATTAAGTTCTGTTTAATTTGGTATATAACATGACTACTTTCTGTTGATTATATTTAAAATATTCTAAAGTTGACTTGTTTATTGGACTCTGCAACAAGCCTAGACTTTTCTCAAAGTATGGTATGGAGACAAAAATTACAAAACGGGGGATATATTTGCTTGAAACAAGAAAATAATTCTTTTTGTTATTCAGAACTGCAAGAAGAGCTATGCACCAATCCCTTATGATGATGCATAGAACTAGCCAGGCCTAGCACCTAAAGTTCAACCCCCCTTCTCATGATGCAGGTCATTAGTACCATTCAAAGAGAGATACTCAACCCCACCTTCTCATGATGCAGGTCATTAGTACCATTCAAAGAGAGATACTCTCTTGTGGATGTAAATGGAAGGGGAGAGCTGCCAGATTAGTGTGGCCTACTGATCTGGACAACTATAACTCTTTTTTTTTTCTACCCTGCTGAGGAATGGTCAACTTCACAGGGTCCTGATGCTGACCATATAAACTTACTGGACTTGATTATGGATCCCAAATTTGCTCCACTGGAGGGCTTCTGTGGAGAGAAAATCTTCATCTGTGTTTTCTGTTTGTTTGTGAAATGACAGCCACAAGTGAATAGATTCACAGGATATGTTTTATCAGCTGGTAGATAATCCTGAGCAGAGGTCATCGCAGGCACCTGAAATCTTGCTTCTATGGATATCATCAAATTCTACATTGGAGGAAGTCTTCTGGTGTAGTTGGCTTCAGCATTTAGTAGTGCAGGAATGGGTATTTGCTGCATGCCTGCAATTGGGGGACTTTTCGATATTGTCAGCATTCCCTCTCTCAATAAATATAATTTCTTTAAACATCCCACTAACCATTTTCTCTCCATAGGTAGTTGGAATGTGAGGATTCTGCACAGAGCTTCTTCATGTCCTCAAACAAGAATTCCACCATAATTTAGATATTCTCAGTTTGCAAGAGACCATATGGACAGATAAAGGTCAGATTCTTAAAAATAATCTTAAATTTCTCTTTTCAGGAAGGGAAGACAATAAACATCACTAAGGTGTGGATCTGCTTCTCAGCAGACATGCTAGTGATGCTCTTCTAGGATATGAGTGCAATAATGAAAGGTTTCTTACAGCAAAATTTCAGACAAGCATTAAAGACTCGAATGTTATCTGTTGTTATGCCCCCACTGAGAATGCCAATGAGGATGAGGACAGGTTTTACAAACAGGATATTTTGAATTCTATCAAGAAAGGAGATATTGCCCTTGTTCTAAGTGACTTCAATGCCAAAGTTGATACTGACTCTGACCTTTGTTAAGGGGTGGTGATAGGTCATTGTGGTATTGGAGCTGTAATGCCTCCTACAGGGAAGTAAACTTAATGGTTGAGAATAGCTAACACTTATTACAAACAATCTGACATACATAAGTACATATGGGTTTCACCAGATGGGCTGCATAAGAATATGATTGATTATATATTAATTAACAGCAAATGGACTAGTTCTGTTAGGAATACCAGGGCATATAGGGGAGCTGAAATTGGATCTGACCATTACCTTGTTAAAAGTGTCTTGCAACTTAAACTTAAAAAGTGTTGTGCTAAATTTAAAAAAATTACCTTTAATACTGAAGCTCTGAAAGACCCAGTTATACCTAAAGTTTACCACGATAGGTTACTTAGTCATTATGGCAGTCATGGTTTGCTTACTACTGAAGTTGAGGAAGAATGGGACCGTTATAAATAGGCTTTTCTTGAAACTAATAGCACTCTTTAAAAAAAAAAAAGGGGGGGGGGGGGCAGAGGAAGCAAAATAATTTGAGTGATAAGGCAATTGATCTTATTTCAGAAAGAAAGAACTGCAGGAATGTCCTTAATCAATACCCTAATAGTCATAATAAAAAGCATTACAGAGAGCTTAATAAATGTCTAAAGGATAGTTAGCTGCTGATAAAAATCTTTGGCTTGATGGCTTGGCTGACAAAGTCAATGAAGCAGTTAGACAGCACAACAGTAGAGAGCTGTACTGTGATGGTCCACCCATTCACTTTTCCATAACCAGTTTTGCTTTATTTACGTTATATTTATCATTTTGGGGATTATTTCATTTTTTTTGGACTGATCACAATTCTCGTTTCCGAGCTGTAGGAGTTGTGCATGTGCAACTCCGACCTTTCGATTGTCAACCGCTAAATTATGCGTTTAGGACACGATCCCTCTGGCATCACAGCTAGTGCGATCGTCATATTATGCAAATGTCTTTCCCAGCGTGCAATAGACACGTCAGATTTGTACGCATGTTATAACTAAGTGACATTAGGTCACAGAGAAAGAGTGTGTTGTGAGTAGAGTGATGGTGTTGGGCCATGGAGAGTGCTGTTAGTGGAAGTAGAGATGACGTTACTTCAGATGGAAGTTGTTAGTACTCCAACCTTTGTATTAAATTGGGTGAGTCTTGGAAATTTTTTGGAAATAAACTGTTTGTTTCAGAAACTTTTGAAGTTTTGCTATTTTTCTCTTGAGCAACATTAATTGATTTTTGATTATATTTAAACTTTAACTTGACAATCCTTTTTGAATTTTTACTCCACAAGTAACAATTGATAAATACATAATGGACCCTATTTCAACTTTATTTGGCAAGTTATTATTGCCTGGCGCCCAATACAGCTATCCGGAATTTGAAATTTCGATCAGACAAAAGGTCCAACTTTAAAAGTTAATAATCTTTGGAGAGTTACAGTACCAGAAAGCTAATGTTTTGTGTGGTAGAAAACAGACAGGTATACAGGGATTGAAGGATAAATAAGGTAAGGTTATAAAAGGTGAGGATTTTGTCATGGCTAGGTGGGCTGAGAATTTAAGTGATGTTCTAAACAATGTGGTTAGTTCTACTCCCATTGTTTGTAATGATGATAGGTGCATTACTGGGTTAAATGTTGGCTCTATAATACGACCTGAAGTTATTTGGGCTCTTTCTAAACTAAAACTACATAAATCCCAAGGGATAGATGAAATTACTTATGGAAATGTTTAGAGCCGAGAATGTTTCAGTTACCACATGGATGACTGCAGTTTTGAATATAACATTACTTCATAACATCACTTCACTGAAGACGGAGCGCTGTCTTTGCTCCGAAAAGCTTCTGAGAGTTTTCTCCTAAGAACTTTCAACATCCAAATAGTTTGAAGGATAAACTCTGAAATTTTATTGCTCAATGACAGAGAATTTTTAAATTATTTTAAATTTAATGATAAAGACATGGTTCCTAAAGACTTTACCAGAGTTATTATTATCCCTACTTTTAAAAAAGGTGATCACAGTTCTTCTGATAACTATAGTGGTATCTATGTAGGTTTCTGTTCCAGGTAAAATTCTTGCATGATTGTGCTTAATAGAATTAAGAATTTGGTTGATGGGCAATTACGTGATCAGCAATGTGGATTCAGAAGTGGTAAGGGATGTGTAGATCAGATATTTTCACTGAGGCAGATTCTTGAGAAATGTTTAAAGTTTCAGAAACCTTTGATTACTAGCTTTGTTTATTTCAAAAAGGTTTTTGATTCTATTGGTCATCATAATTTGTGGTTGATTGTAAGATCGTATGGCATACCAGACAAGTTAGTTAACATAATGAAAGCTCTCTATAATAACACTGAGTCATGTGTGAGAGTTGGTAAGGCTTGTAGCAATTGGTTTAGCATTACTTCTGGTGTTTGACAAGGGTGCATTTTGCCTCCTTTTCTCTTTAGTTTGGTTATTGATTATGTTATGTGAAATTTACTACAAGGGAAGGATTTTGGTCTTAATGGTCTGGAGATACGAAAATTTCTTATTTAGATTATGCCAATGATTTAGTCCTTTTGGCAAATGATGTTGATGAAATGAACTTTCATTCGAGATGTTGATGAGACTGGTAATAGAGTTGGTTTTGGTGATAAACAGAAATAAACTAAAGTGCCGAAAATTGGTCAGGCAAGATGTCCTGTCCTGTCAGGTCAGGCACTCTGAATGGTTGCCCCCTTGAGCAATTGTCTCAGTTCAATTACTTGGGAGTTATGTAACAGATACTGATGATGTGTGGCATGATATTAACAGGCGAATAGGGATTGCCTCTGGGATGTTTAGGAATCTATGGAGAGTGTGGAGAAATAGGCACATACACCTAAAGACTAAAATTAGACTATATAATAGTTTGGTTCTTTCTAGGGTTAGTTATGGTAGTGAAACTTGGATGCTTTGTAAACAAGATAACAGGAAACTTGATGCTTTTGATTCTAGATGCTTACACAGTATCTTGGGTATTAGGTGGTTCAACTTTTTAAGTAATGTGGAAATTATAATGTGGAAATTATAAGTAACGTTAATCGGATATTTTAAGTAATGAAGACGTTAGGCAAAGGCATAGGCAACCTCCTTTAAGAAGCATATTGTGCAGAAAGAGGCTGTTGCTTTGGCCATATTGCCCATATGGATAATTATAGATTAGCGAATATGGTGTGAATAGTGTGCCTAAAGGCCTCAGAAAGAGGGGGAGACCTAAGATGCATTGGGCAGACAAAGTCAAACAGGACCTTGCTAGAATTGGTGTTCAGTGGCCAGATGCAGCAGATGTAGTTCAGGACAGATATGTTTAGAGAACTAAATTGCACAGTCTGGTTGGACCTACATAGCCCATGGCTACTTGATGATGTTGATGATGATGATGACAATAACCATTTCTATTAGTTTTTTAAAAATAAAATTTTATTTGCATTGCCAGATGCATTTTTTCACTGCATGACTCTAAAAAAGTCCTATTAAAATAAAACTACTCATCTATTTTTGTTTAAAATTTTTATTTTTAGAAAATCAAGAATTAAATGTTGATTAATTTGGCCTATAACATGCCACAATTCCTTTCATTTAGTTATTTGTCAAAAAAGTTCTAGTTATTTTATTTTGGCTGAGCATAAGGAGAAAATAGCTTGGCCTTTGGATGTAAACCAGTTTTTCAGGCTGGACACTGGAAGGGTTAGGAGAAATGAATGTGTAATAAACGAATGACCTAAGTGGAGTTGAGTAAATACAACCATCTTGTGATTCCTGCGAAAACATGACTGCCATGGTTTAATAATAAGTTTGATCTCAAAATGTTTGTAATCTGTTCAAACCAAGATAATTGCCACTGTGTCTGAAGCTCAATGAAAAATATTGCCAGAAGTCCAAGTATGAAATCAACAGTGGAGAGTCAGTTCTCATTCACCTTCAAGACTTTACCCTGCACAACCTTAGAACTGGCCATGTGGGTGATTGAAGTGTACTTGATCCAAGATTCTTTCTAGCTCTGGCACAGGTGAAACAGGCTTTTGCTCTTAGCCACTTGAAAGCTTCAAAGTAGGACGATGTCAGGTATCTCCAAAACACCCTCAAACTTTGCTCTGAGCCTTATGAATTGCAATGCAACTAGGATTCCACCACAAGTTCTGAAATTATGGAAACCATCTCAATGTATGAAGAATGGTCAAGGCAGCTGCTTGGACAAATACATCCCATCATCTCCACTACTGAAACATTGATCAGCTCCTGCCTGACTGAATGTTGATCGAACTCAAAGGAGTTTGAAGCCACTCCAGTCAACCTGATCAACCCTCCACCATGATACATATGAAGGGTCACAAGGCCCCCCAGAATAGGTACATACCATGTGGAGGTGAACACTTCTATAAGTGTTGTCTTCAACTTCCCACGTAATTAGTGGAACGATCAAGGAGGAGGTGATGTTGAAGTCAATGGCAGTGAAAGTAAGTACTGACATCCATGTTCAACAGGGAGAGTGTGAAATACAGGAGTCATTGCTTGAGGACCCCACCTTTCCCATTGATATATACCAGTAGTATATAACATTGATATATACCAGTAGTGTGCCAAAGTGGACTGTGTCCATGTGAAGTGGGACAGCAGGTGTCAGACAAAGTCATCAAGGTCTTCCTAGATGGTGATACTTCTGAGTGGAAGATATACAGAGCAGATGATAGTGAAAATTCCACAAAGAGGTGAATGGTATATATATATATTAAAAATAATTATATAGAGAAAAAATGATAAAAAAAAATGGAAAAAATACAAAAAAATAGAAAATATATAAAAAAGAAAAAAAAAATTTTCACTAAAATTTTGTCTGAATGAGTCTACATCTATCAAGTTATTAGATGTAGGAATTTTCATTTGTGGATTCGAATTGGATTGGATTGGTTACTGCTCTAGAATGGTGAGGGATATGACCTGGAATGGAGAATGGCGGTTCACAAGGATTGCAACACCCCAGCTAACTGAACTATCTCTATCCTGGTCCTGGCAAGCACAGAAAACTCCAAGTAGGTCTCCTGCAGGCACATACAAATGGGTTCTTGTGCCCAAGAGAGGACCTTGATGTTGTTAACCCTTATGGTGTCATAGCCCGAAGAACTGCTTTCAACTTTCCCATTCTAGTGGTCAGAGACTGAAGCTTCACTCCCATAGTACAAGGTTGTGAAAAAAAAATTCCAAATAGAAATCTGAATATTTTGCAATTGTTTCTAATCATATATTGAAAAAAACATTTAAATCTAAGGTATAAAATTTTTACCTGTTGATTCCACTTGAAAAAAATATGATAAGTTCAAAAACAAATCTATTTGAGTTGGATATGCATGTTCAGTTGCTGTAAACAGCATCAAGTAGCACTGATTTAGTTTATGCCTTTATTCTGCCGTCCCATACTTAGATTATCAATTGGTTGCATTTCTGTGTACTTTGTGCTATTTATAGCTCTACTAGAGTTGTAAAGCATTCTAAATTTTTAACATAAGGATACTGAATTTTTTACTACCAGAAATTGCATCATCCAGGAACTATTCACATCAGCTTTCATTCAATATTTTAGCCCACTTTCGATTTTAAAGACTTTTTTATTTACTTTAATGCTTCTAAAATTGTTTTTTATTGCTTTTTAAATGGATACTGTTATTATAAACAATAATTAATTAGAAATGATTCAAAATGAAACTGCTAGCAATCTATAATGGCGGCAATCAGAACAAGCATTAGGATTACTCAGTGTACGATTTTTAAAGGTAGAACTTTGTTTATCAATATTTTCAATTACATTTAAAGCATATAAACAAATTAAGGTCAGGAAATTGTGATTTTTAACCAAAATTTCTGCCAGAATCTTAGAATTAAACTTTTCCGAAGCAGTTATGCATCATAATAAAGCAACTTGCCAAATTCAGTGCGTCGATTAATGCTTTGAATTTAAATGCTCTGAAACATTTTTTAAAATTTTTTTTCATAGTTCTTTATCACTTTTCTGACTTTTTTAATTTTTTATTTAAATTATCTAGTTTTTAAAGCAAATTTATTTTTTATGACACTGCTTTACTGACTGAGTGTGCTGATCATCAATAGTCTAAGAATATGCATTGTGTATTACATGCATAAATGACCAAGTAATTTAAAAAAAACAAAATAAATGAAAGATTTAAGCAATAATTGAAATATTATGAACTTTTATATTAGAATAACAAAATAATATAGAAAAAAATGGGAAAAATATATATATTTTTGAAATTTTACTAAAGATAAAGTGGAAAAAATAAGTAAAATTTTGCAATGTTTTAAAAATTTAACCTATTATTTTTTTCTTCGAATTTTTGCCATTTTATTAAGCACAATTAAATGTTCTTTCCTTTGGTATATTACATGACATATTTCCATTTATTAGTTATTTCAGGATGAGGTTCTAAAGTTGTTTATTTTTATTTTCTGAAAACACTTTAAAATAAATCTGGCCACCACAGTGAGTTCAGTTTCAGAAACCTGATAATGCAAGGGTTAAGTGAGCTTTTAGTTGCTCAGACTATTTTGTATAGACGTTTATTTGGTGAGTCTTGATTTTTTGAAAATAAACTTTGTTTTCTTATTTTTCTATTTTTTTCTCTTGAGCAAGATAAATTGATTTTGATTAAAACAATAATTGACAATTAATAAATCTTTTTGTGGAAAAAATTTCGCCGACATACTCAGAGCACTAAAAAGAAAGAGTTGCCACCCGAGATCATAGATGGTGCCAAAAGGAGGCACCCAAATTTCACGGGAAGAGTGATAGTCATTATTAGTGTAAAAAAGACTGAGCCAGCATTAGTTCAACAGGTTAGAATACTCTGACACATTTCAGGAGAGATGCGGGTTCAAATCCTGTATGTCAACAAAATTTTTTCAACAAAAACATTTATTGATTTTGATTAAATTTAAATTTTAACAATTGACAATCTTTTTGAATTCTTTTTATATTAAAGGAAATGCTTCTATACTTAGCAAACCCTCATTTAACTTTATTTGGCAAGATTAATTGTCTGGTGCCAGATGCTATCTGGTAAATTTATATCATTTGGATCAGTCAAAAGATCCAAAGCGAAGAAGTTTAACATACTTTTGGAGCATTACAGAGAGTCAGAAAAGAAAGTGGCACACTGAACACAGGGACTGTATATATTTTATAAATTGTACATTATTTAACATGTCAAAAGTTAACAAATGTCAAAGTTTAACAAATTTTGGAACTCATTAGTTACATTAATCTTAGATTTAATGGCAGCTTAAGCTGAAATTTTTGTTGAACAAGAAGCTTAACTTTTGCATTAGTCAAAGGTACTGAAGTTTCAGTGCAGTTATTAATGATAGGTAAGATCTTTATTGTATTTATATAAAGATTACAAGTGTCTGAACACACACACACAATAGATAAACTTTTTGATAAGCAAATTTATTGCAAGCTTAGTATAGCTTTAATATTGTATTGTTGTATAGCAGTACCTTTGAGTACTGCTATATAACAATACAATATTAAAGTATTCGTTGCTCAAAATAAAAAAGTTTCAAAATTTTGGCAGATTGCTAAACATGTCTGCTAGTAATATGGCCGATTCCGCCATTAATGACTCCAGACTTAGAAAAAGTAAAAGATAGGGTATAGGATGTGATGAAAGAAGCAGAAGTGTTAATGAATCTGCTTAAAGGTTCTTGGGAGAAAAGGGGAATGGAATCAACCCCTAAATTTGCTGACAATGCTACGTCAGCTCACAAACATATGAACTTTGAATGTAAAGTTCCATTTTTTGTTCCTTCAGAAACAAGTGATAGAACAGAACATTATCAACTGCCTCAACCACGAGTTGCCAATCAATTTATTAACTCTAGTCCATATGTTAATTGGCCTTTCCTTTACTTGAGATAAGATTCAACAATTCGAATCATCCATCATCGTGGACATTTGTCAAGTCCATGGAAGAGCATTTTTGTTCACATGAAGTGCCTGGCAAAAAAAGGTGGTTTTCGCAGTATCTTGTTTAATTGGGTGTGCTAAGCAATGGTGGAATAACATAGGATGTCATCATGGAAAAAATTTTTTGGGAAGATTTTAAAAATGAACTGTTGGAAATCTATCCATCTTACGATGATTTTACATATCTAACTACAGAGCTGTTTTTATGAAGACAAAGGGAAGGAGATGATATCAAAACATTCATCTGGGGTACAATAGAGTTATACCAGCTGTACGATGCTGATGCTGCGAAAATTGACATAATAAACTACATTATGTCCCAGTTAATAATTACATTTTATCCTCTCCAAATGAATAGAGGATAAAATTTTCTTCTTAGGCCTTGGTGGGTGCCCCTTTGGTTTGGAAGTCTATTTGTCTGAGGTCAAGAAGGAGGGGGGGGGGGGGGAGCTTCAGTGGTGAAAAAGGAAGGTGCTGAAGCAGGAATGGAAACCATAGTCGATGCCAAGATGGACATTGACTTAGGCTGTAAGAGGTACTTAGTGACTGGTGAGAAAGACTCAGATGGTAGAACACTGATGTCGGTTTACAATGCCCCAGATGCTGTGGGAATGATTGGCATCCCAGTAGTCACTGTCTTGGCAGCATTTGCCAGGTGGGGCAGAATGTGTAGCAATTTTCCTTGCCTCTGGGTATGAGATGTTATTAACTAAGTATTTATACACTGTTATGTTGCATTTACATCACATGATGACTAAGGTAAAGAGGAAAAACTGTCTTTAGCCAGGGGGGATCTGAACCCATGACCTTCTGACAACATGTCAGGTACTCTGACCACTGAGCCTCTATTGCTAATGTTAAGCCTTACATCGTAGGTTATCTCAAGAAGCTGTCTTTGATTGCAGTTGGAGACTATCTCTAAGAGCCATTTAGGCAAGTGCATAAGATAGGCATGCTTGAGGAGAGACCTGACTGGCATCTATTTTTTGAGTTGATCTCAATTCATATTTTAATGCTTCGTATATCACTAGTTATCTTGAAATTACTACATATAGCCACAGCTCATCAGATATTACTAAGTATTTATACACTATTAATGCTGTATTTACATCACATGATGACTAAGTATAAAGGAAAAACTGTCTTTAGCCAGGCAGAATCTAGTTATGGGTTCAGATAGTCATTTTATCCTTTAGCATCAGTTATAATATTTGCATATTTACAGTGATTCTGTACTTATTAATCATTAACTACTTACTATTCAGGGTTCCCATCGATTATAACATTGACAGAATCTTAAATAAAAGCACTTGAAATGGCTGTGTCTGTTTTTAGTACAACAATTGCAATTTCAATTTTGTAAAAAGAGAAATTACCATTTGAAAATATTTTTACATATATCTTATAAAAATATATAATTCAAGCTTTAAAATAATACTTTTTTATTTGATACATATTTTATTAAGCTATGATATAAATAATTTGTTATAAAGTCATCTGATCACCATTTTTAGATGTGATATACAGCAAAGCCAATTTACTTGTTACCATTTTTCTACATTAAAACAACCTCCTGATTAAATGCCCAGTTTGATCTTAACTATTGTGAGCTGATTTCATTTTTTTTAATTTTGAAATTCTCCCAAAAATTAACCAAAATTGTCATTTTTAACATCAGCAGATTTTTAAAAAATGCAGGCATCATAAACTGCATTATGTCCAACAATTAAAAAGCATTCACATCTTTTTTTTTTATAATTTTTTTTCTGTTTTATTTTGTTTATTTCTCTTTTTTCTGCTTTAAACCTATTTCAGTATTCTTAGAATTATTTTTATCATTTGTTCCAGCATTCAATGCATTTCTTACTATTGAAACCAAAACCATCATTAGTTTGTACATTTCCACTGTGTAAATTAGCTCATGGCCCAGCAAGATGCCGATGCCAGTTGGGTTGTTTCATCTCTGAGCTGCAATTCTTTGCACACAATGGGATAAATGGCAGGTCACAAGGACCCTGAAGGCTCAAAGAAGGTTGGGGGAGGGGACTCACTGGACAGCTCTTGGGAGACAGACAATAGTCTCCCGTTAAGGCTATCCAGTGTGTTACTAGGGAATGGCTCTTCAGCACACGGGACCATGGTTTAACATCCCATCCAATGGACAGCAGCCTTTCCAAGCCCATCGGTGTCTCCTACTGACTGTGGGCACGGCGAGGAGTTTTGCAGAGATAAATCTCATTACTGGCCCAGCAGGGGTCAAACCTGAAAACTGCAGATTACAAGCTTGGAGTGCTGCCAACTGAGTCATTTCCACTCCCATAGATGCCAGTAATTAGTAGCATGTGCGGTGCACTGTGTATAGTGCTGTTAAAGCTCGATATCTTTTCTATTCAAAAAGTATTTTATGTATATTTTTAAAATTAAACCTTAATTTTTTTTGTAGATATATTTTGATTTTATTTCCATATATGTCATTATTGATCTTTCAGAGCTATGCTACATAGCTATGATGATAACTAGCTGAAAACTTATTGTTGTGGATTTTTTTTAACTTCGCTACAAGTTAAATGTTAATTTTTAAAAGTATTTCTTTGTTTTCTAATAAAAAAATAAAAAAAACGATCCTTTTATCATTTCCCAAAAATGAGGTCATGGATATAGAAGCAACAATGACTCCCTCAGCACAGGAATCATTACTCCTACAGTTCAGAAGCAAATTTTGTCAAAGGCGTTTTAACACACAATTCCTTTGTTGCTACACTGAGGGTTTCTCCCCCCTTTTTCCCTTGGCAGGGTCTACGACAACTGGGTAGATGACAATTGGGTGGGAGATTAGTCGAAGGGTATGACAATTGGTGGATAACACTGTGGGGAAAAAAGGAAATGAGAAATAATTTGATTACTAAGACTGCCTTGCAGCAAACAAATTCGACACTCTTTGGAAGTCTCTTCTATTTTGTTTTATTAAGTGTATGCACTAAATAAAACAAAATAGTTTAGATAATGGCATAGTCGATATTTATATCTATTCTCTTTCATTCAACTTTGAATAAAACAAATTTCTTAATAAATCTATACGTTCTGACGTATATAACTCTAAATTAAAAGAGCACATTGCAGTGTTTGGATTTATTTTCCTTAATTCATTTTTCAATAAAGCTTTTGCATCTACCCTCTTTAATCTGACTTCACACTACAGCAGAATTTTCATGAAGTCTGTTCCTTCAGAAACATAGCAAGCAGAAAATGAAGGAAACAAACAACTGGAAACCATGCTGCATAGGATAATTTTCCTTTTCAGTAATACAACCTCCAATAAAACGAATTTTTCAAAAGTCATTTTCTTCTATAAGAAACAATCAGAAATCAATTGAATGTGTTACAGAAAATCAATACAGGTGATATTGATAATAATTATTCTCGCTAATTCAACTTGTGATAAGAATAGATTTTTATATTTCTGTTCCATTCTCTTCGTTCTAAGTGAAACAGTCATAAATCAAAGGAACGACTACAGGAAGCAAAAATGCATAAGACTACCTAATCTCAATAATCCAACACTCAATAAAAAAATATTTTAAAAATTCTTTTATTCTAAAAGAAAATTTTCAGAAATCAATAGATTTTCATCAGATATTGACAATAATTCTTGACAATCAGTTTTTCGTTGTAATGGATTCTTATTGTATGTTCCATTCTGTTCAATCTAAGTGAAATAGTCTCAAATAAAAGTAACAGATCACAGAAAACTAAACTGTATAAGACTATTAGTATTTTCAATAATCCAGCACTCACTAAAAAAATGTTTTAAAAATCCTTTTGTTATAAAAGAATAATTGGAAATGAGTGTAAAGAATTATAGGTCATGAAAACAGAACATATTTTAAATCTATTCTCGCTTATTAAACTTTGGTCATAAAGGATTTTTATAATCAGCATCTACTAAATGAAGCAAAAGGGAACCAAAGAATGCCATATAGAAAATCAAACCGCAAAAGACTATCAGTATACTCATTAATCCGATATTCAATAAAAAGATTTTTTTCCCATTGAATCCTTTTTCTTCATTGAATCTTTCATTAAACCTTTCCAAACATTCCTTTAAAAAAATCAGAAATCAAAGAATTCCCATAAAAATTGAACCTCAATATATATACATTAATTCTTGATATCTGAATTTATTTAGGGTGGATTTTTATATTTCTACTCTTTCTCCTTTCAAACGAAGCAAACGGAAATCAACAAACTCTTCTGAAAAATATCAAAAACGGCTATTTGTAAAACAGCAATAAGGAAAACCAAAGTTCATAGGACTATCCACATTCTCTCTAATCAGACTCAATAAAACCAATATTTTATTATTCTTTTCTTCAAAAGAAACTCTTGGGAATCAAAGGAATTCATTACAAGAAACCTAAAGAGATTACATTATAGCTCTTTTCTCTAAGTCTATTATGAATAAAGCATTTAAATGCAGTCTCTCCAATTTTACATTTCAGTACAACAGATAAATTTTTTTTTAAATCTGTTCTTTATACGAAAAGTAACAGGAAACTAAAGGGAGGAACTACCAGAAAAATTTACTTCCATTCTCTCTAATTTGACATTCAATAAAGCATTTATATCTATTCCTTCTAATCCAACAACTAAGTACAACAGTTTTTTTTTCTTTCTTTCTTAATGAAACAATAGGTTATCAAAATAATGCCTGTAGGAAATAAAACCATATACATCTATCAGAAGTCTCATTAATCTGACGTTTAATAAAATGAATGTATTTTTTACTTCAGAATGAAAGAATAAGAAATTAAGTGAACACACTACAAGACACCAACACAATAAAATTTATATATATTATCTCTAAATCGGTAAGCGGCTTTTAATTCGTATCTGCACTTCAGAAATCGTGCAAACAAAATCTGTGAAAAAAATGCGTTTTATTGCAAGTCTGTCTACAGAGAAAAGATATAAATGTCAGATTTGTGAATTTCTTTAATCATCTTTAGTACCCTCGATTCCCAATGGTGTAGTTCAAAAGGACTGGGATTATAATATAATCAATTTCATTGAATTATTATTGGATTAGTAAAGTTACCATAGTTGTAACTCATCACTAGCGAGCATTGCATTGCTCACAAAGCTGGTAAAAGTTTCCACCAATGAATTTATTTTTTACTGCTCGCAAGAACAATTGCAGCAGAACTTTCTTCCACTTTACTGAAAATGCTATATTTGGAGGTAAAATTTTCAGCAACAAACATTCAGACAAAAGGAACAGTTGTTGTATGTCATTTATTAATACAAGATAGAAAATGTTTCACAATTGTAAAACCACTAGAAAAATCAATTAGAATTAAATAAATTTTTATATTACAGTACAATTATAATTGTAAATAAAAACTTACAATATTTATTTAGATGAGGGTCATAAAAATATTTGGTGTTCACCAAGTCAGTCTTTGTACAGCTTGACGTTACCTTCTAAAAAGGTTGCAGAATCCTGTCTTTTGCAATTTGGTTTCTTTAATGCATTTTGATTTCAGATCGTTTCATTTAAAAGGAGTAGAAATTAAAAATGTTGTTTAAACCATGTTTCATTAGAGAAACAGGTGTAAACATCAGCTGTCTCCATTTTCTTGTAATGCTTTCTTTCAATTTCTGATTGTTCCATTAGGAAAATATGCTTTAAAAATATCGATTGCACTGATATATTGGATTAAAAAGAATATATTAAAATGCTCTATTAAAAGTTGAATAAGAAAAAAATAGGTGCAATGTCAGCTGTTTACATTTTCCTGTGCGCTTCTAATTGTTTTATTCCACGGAAGAAAACTAAAAACACCATTTTATTGAATGTTGTACTAGTGAGAATACTTACAGTTCTAATCTGTTTGATTTCCTCTGTTGCTATCTTTTGATATCACTTTTTTTTTATTTGGAATATAGGCTGCAGAAAATAAAACTCATTTCAATCAAATTCAGTCCAAAGAGAACAAAAATAATTGTTACATGTAGTGCATAAATTTTCATTTCAAATAGTTTTATTCAAAGGAGATTCAAAAAAATTAAATGTACTGAAATATCAGATTTGAGAGAGTAGATGCAAATGCTTTAATGAGTATAAGACCAGAAAGAATAAATGTTGATCCCACAGGCTTTCTTTCCTGGGTTCCTTTGATTTCAAACAATGAATATATGTATTTTAATCAAAATCCAATATATATCGGTATAATCGATATTTTTAAAGCATGTTTTCTGAATGGAACAATCAGAAATTGAAAGAAAACATTACAAGAAAATGAAGACAGCTGATGTTTACACCTGTTTCTCTAATGAAACTATGGTTTAAATAGCACTTTTAATTTAATCACTGATTAGTTACAATACATATTAATACAGGCTGTGTAAAAGTTTTATTAAAATTAACATGTTTATAAATTTATTTAAATTTTTTCTTTTCATAAAATTAAGAATTAAATTCTTTTTAATTTGGTACATAACACAAACTATTTGTGTTGATTGGTTATTTGATAAAAAAATTCTGAAGTTGACTTGTCTGACTCAGCACAGTTGACAAAGCAGGACTTTTTCTTGAAGTATAGTACAGAGAAAAAAAGTTGCAAAATGAGAGTAATTTTTTGCTCCAAGTAAAAATTTATTTTTCTGTTATTCAGAAATAAATAACCTTTCTCTTCCTAGAAATAGATTTCTAAATAACCTTTCATATGCTTTAAAATTATTTCTGCTATTGGTTTTTTTTAAATAAATATTTATTTGCAGTGCCAGATTTTTTTTTTTCATTACACGATTCTAAAAAAAAAAGTTCTATTAAAAGAAACTAGTCATATTTTTGTGAAATTTTTTATTTTTGGAAAATCTAGAATCAAATGCTGAATAATTTGGCATGTAACATGCCAAAATTCTTTTCATTAGTTATTTGGGAAAAAAGTTCCAAAGGTAATTTCTTTGGGCCCAGCATAATGAAAATATTGAAAATATTACCTCTAGATGTAAACTAGTTATTCAGGCTAGACTCTAGTGGATTAAAGTATTCAAAGAAGGTTTACCATTTTTTAAAGTTAGGCTTCAGTAGTCATTTCAATTTCTGCTATTTTATTATTCAGAATGAAATGTTTTCATTAGATATGTAACAAGAGCTATATATATATATGAAAGACACTGCAGAATAAATGATTTAAAGTTTAGTTGTTTTTCTGCTAAAACATTAAAAATTATCTGTCATTATTGCATGTATTGTGAGAAATCTTGTGAGAACTTTAAGAGTTAAATTTTAAACCTTTGTACTTTCAAAATCTAAAATATATAAAATATAACAATATTTTACATTATATGGAAAAATTATATGTAAAAATAATATTACATGTAAAAATTAAACAGCCACAAATTATTACCTAAATCAAAATTAAATATTTACCTCAAAATGTTCATCAATAATGCTAAAATAGTCCTGAAGTGGCAATGAAGAAGAGTAGGTGCATTTAAAATCAGAATTAGCTTCATCTTTTTTGTACCGACGATAAAGCCGTTTTACAAGTTCTGATATTACTAACCAAAGTGCTGAAAAACTATCACTTTGTATCCTGTAGCGTTCTAAAACAAATAAATGTAAGATATATTTCAGGTAAAAATTTACACAAATGCTAGAATTAAAAAAAATATATTGAGCAGTAGATATTTTACTAAAATATACTTATCAACAGTGCTTTTTTTCTGGTGGTATGCAGTACCGGCACCTTTTTTCTGAAGTTTTTAAAAATTTGCAATTTATTGAGAGCAAAATGTATTATAAATATTCCAGTAGATGGTACTGTGTTCACGAATTGAATTTTCAGTTTTGATTACTCATAAGTTGGTACCCTGCTTTCCTGTTTCATAGGTTGGTACGCAACCAGAAAAAGGAAATTGTGTTCACTTCCAATTGCTTCCAATATCAGTTTATCAGTTCTATATCCACTCTGCAACAGGCAGGTTTTCGAAGGTGTCACGTGAGTTTTGAATTAATCTAAGTTAAATCAGTGCAATCATTGTTCAAAATAAGTAAAATAAGAAGTACTTTATGCCAATGAGTAAAAAAAGGAAGGCTGAAGAAGCAGAAATTGTTGAATCTACTTGTGATCCTGTAAAACAGAAAACTAGCACCGAAAATACACTTGGTGAAGAGGATCACGAAACCAAGACCGAAGATCCACGTGGTAAAAAGGAAGCAGATTCTGATAATGATTAGCCCGAATGTTGGACACTTTTGCAGAAAAATGACTTCTGCAAGAGAAACGAGTGGCTGTATGTCAAGAATAAAATGTTGGGCTGTAAAGTGTGTTGTGATATTGAAAGTCTTGCGGTCAATAAACAGATGGGAACGAAAATTTCAGCGGAGTGGGCAAATGGTAAAATCAGTCATTTTGGAGAATCTCGCAAACACAGTTAATGTTATTAAGAAAAAAGATTTATGATCATAAGGAGAGTACAGCACACAAATAAATAAATAATAAATACGCCCTCAAGCAGCTGCTTGCCACAGAGGTCTGATAGGAGCCTGTCAGTTTATATATGCCATAGTAGAAGGTCTGAGAGGATGACAGGACCTCAGCAGAAAAAATGACACATACATTCATGCCTTACCTGGGGCTCGAACTCAGGTTCCTTAGATCAGTAGCCAAGCATGCTAACCACTCAGTCATAAGCGTAACAAAAAATAAAATCTGAAGCAAAAAACGAAACATTAGAGAATGTTTTCCTAAATACTTTGTCTCATAATAAAGAAGTAACAGGAAAAGTATTTTGAACCGCTTACAAAGTTGCGAGGAGAAATCAATCATTTAACAACTTTGAAGACGAAATAAATTTACAGGAACTTAATGGCCTAGACATGGGATATATTCTTCATTCTGCAAATGCTGCATTAACATTGTGAGCCATATTGCAAATGAAACGTGAAAAGCATTGACAGACAATATAGTGAACTCCAAGAACAAAATATCGTTACTTATTGATGAATATACAACTGAGAGTAACAGAACAACATTGATTGTTATTGTTCATGTAGTTCTTCCTGCTCCTGTGTCTTTTCCTTTGTCTTTTTCCTAGATTTGATCGAATTATCAGATGTAACTGCTAGAGGAATTCTAAACTCTTTAATTAGTCATCTTGAGTGTTTAGGATTATCTGAATATTACTTAAAGGCGTATTTATTGTCTGTAACTTGTGATGGTGCAGCCGTGTTGTTTGGCGTGCGTAATGGTGTAAGGGGACTAATGCAAGAGAAGTTTCTTAGTTATTTTCTGGCATTGTGCTAGCCATCGCCTTGAATTGTCTGTTAGTGACACAGTGAACAATGTGGCAGGGGTGAATCGCTTTAAGAGTTTCACGGACAAACTTCATGTGACTTATCATGCTTCACCTAAGAATGCTAGGGAACTACAGGAATGTGCAGCGACTCTAGAACATCAACTTCTTAAAATTGGCAGAATTTTAAGCACTCGCTGGGTTGCATCTAGCTTTTGCACTGTTTCTGCAGTGTGGCAAGACTTTGAAGCCCTCGTCCATCACTTCAGGTGGTAAAACAAGACAGCAGAAAAAGCAAAACAGATCACTGTCTTTATGAGGGCCTTTTAAGAAAAATAACGTCATGCGAGTTTGTTCTTGATTTGGGCCTTATGTGTGATGCTCTACAAGAACTTAGTAAACCAAGTCTAGATTTACAAGAGAGAAATATTGACTTGTACAAAGCAGACAGGAAGATAAAGAATACAGTTCAACTTTTTGGAGAAAGAACTGAAAAATCCTGGTCTGTATTACAGTATTTCTCTTCAAAGTCAGAAGAACATGAAGTTCAAAGGGATTGAGCTCCACAAAAATGGAAGACACAGCCATGCAATAATTATGAAAATATCACAAACATATCAATGTAAAGAAAAAACTTCACCTGCTTTCTATACAAGTCTGAAAGAAGCTGTTGGAAAGCGTCTGCTTGAAGGAGATGATGCTGATTTGCCTGAATGTGCTAAGATTTTAGATCCAAGTATTGGCCAGAAAATCCTGGGAAATATCTGACATTTGGTGAAGCTGAAATTAAAAAGTTAGCATGCAAATTTCGTTTAAATGAAAGAAAAAGTTCGTGGTTTCTGTGAATATCTTCAAGAAAATAAAGTCCCAGACATACTACTTCCTTTAAAGCACACTTTGAGCACAATTGCAATATCTTCTAGTGAATGTGAAAGGGGTTTCTCTCAGATGAATCTTATAGTAACTTCATCTAGGCCATCTCTGCTTGTACGGACAACTTCTGCACTGATGTTCTTCAGGATAGTAAGACCTCCTCTCACTTAGTTCAACCCTAGCAAATATGTGGACTCATGGTTGCTCCGAGGTCGTCATTCTGCAGTTGATATCAAAAGAAAGAAGTGATCTACAGACGACGATGGTATATCGGAGGATATGTTAAGTGTGGAAGTTGCTGTAATAAAATCTTCATGGTGAGTACGGCACCTGTTTTTCCAGAAAAAAAGCACTGCTTATCAGCATATTTATTGCACCTCCAAAAAGATGAAAATTTTCCATGTTATGATACTGGAAAGCCTAATTTTAAGCTTTCAATTTCTAAAATAAACTTTCTATGGGAAATTGAGACAAAGATCTAAATCACATCTATCTCAATCTTAATTCTCATAATATTCATTCTTTTTTAAAGAATTATGGGAGTTGGGATATTTAAGTCTTATGAATCATAAGAATTTATCCAAAATGTTATCTAAAATATTTTTAGAGGTCTGCACAATGTTCTTTCAGTTTTCAGTTCTGAAGAATTGTTTTGGCAGTTTCATGAAGAACCATCCGACCATTTTTTTATCACCTTAATTTTCTCTATACTACTACCAGTGTTATCAATAGCATTAATGAAAGAGTTCATCTTGCTAACACCACTGACAAAAAAGGGCCATATATATTTTGCAGATTTCTTTTTGTTCTACACACAAATGACTTTTTATCCAGCTTCAGCTCCTGCTGTTGATGCATATCCTCATTCATGTGATGACGATTTCACCAGATAATCCACCAGCAGACAGGCAAAGTTTTTTCTTTACATTGATATGTTTGTGATATTTTCATAATAATATATTCTTTTCAGCCAATATTATAAGATTGGTGCAAAAACAATGGCTGATTTCATTTTGTTCCCTTCCTCATTGTTAATTGTGAAATAATCACATATATATTTGTTTCATGTTATGTATTGTTTTAAACCTTATTCTTTGCTTTATTTATGCTAACATTGTTTATAGGAAGTTTCATTTTGCTATTTTGTCGTCTCAAAGTTACATTGGGAAAAGAGGAACTGCATATAATTTTGTTGCATGATTTCAAACTTGGCTACAATGTGACCCAAACAACTCGTAATGTTGTCAAAGCATGGAGTGAGGGAAGCACTTCCAACATATGGTGCAGAATTGGTTCAAAAAGTTTCATAGTGGATATATAAGCCTTAAAGACAAGGAAGGTCAAGGACATCCTCCTGCCATTGACAATGACCAGTTGAAGACAATTATTGAAGCAGATCCACATAAAACCACATAAGAAATTGTGGAAGAGCTAAACATTGATCCCATAATTGTTGTTTGGCAGTTGAATCAAATTGGAAAAGTGAAGAAGAGCTTGATAAGTGGTTTCTGAACAATTTGAATGAAATAAAATAATTGTCATTATAATATGTGTTCTTCACTGCTTTTGCACAACAAAAAACGATCCATTTTTCAATTGGATTATGATGTGTAACAAAAAGTAGATCTTTACAACTGCCAACAATTGGAATAATGACTCAATCATGATGAAATATCAAAATATTTCCCCAAACCAAAGTTGCACCAAAAGAAGGTTATGGCGACTGTTTAGTGGTCTGCAGCAGGCATCATTGACTACAGCTTCTTGAATCCAGATGAAACTATCACTGTAGAGAAAGATTGTCCAAAACTTGACAAAATGCACTAGATGTTGTGCAATAAACATCCAGTATTGGTTAATCAAAGAGGTCCTATTCTTCACCATGAAAATGTTTGGCAGTATGTTGCACAAATGATTTCCAGAAGGTGAACGAATTGTGTACAAAATGCTGCCCATCCACTATATTCGCCTGACCTGCTGCCAACAGATTACCACACATTTGGACAACTTTCTCCAGGAAAAAATCTTAAACAACTGTGAGGCAGTAGAAAACATGTTCAAATAATTTATCAACTCCAGATTTCTATTAAAATGGCACAGATAAACTTATTTCTAATTGATAAAAATGTGTAGATTCTGATGATTTTTATTTTGATTAATGAAGTTCATTATGAGCAGAGATGATTTGCTGTGAAGTTGAGATTTAAAATGGTCATTATTTTTTGCACCAACCTAATATTTAGAATGAGCTGAATGATAACAGCAATTTAATTAAAACTGCTTCCTCCACCAATAATAGAATTTTCTACTGAAGGCAAAGACCACAAGTATTGATTGGTCCTGTCTACAGCACCAGTCATTTATATACCAGGATAACAACACAGGCTTTTTAATACTGATTATTTTTCCTTTCTCTACAATTCTTTCACTCTTCTGGCTACTGGACTAAAACATTTATAGTATGGTCACGTTTCTCTTGTTCTGAAATCCAAGGCCATCATCTAGAAATTTATTGGCAGGAAATTGCTTCATGTATCTTTACGTTTGGCTTCTTTAGTTAGTGCACTATTTGTTTCACTATTTCAGTAGTGTAAATATTCGGCTTACCCAGTTTCACTAAGAGGCCCAGAGAAAAAGCTGTAAGAAAAAATAAGATGTCCAATGGCATTGGTAGTTTTCAGGAGAGGGGCATTCAGGTGAAGCACCGATTTGCAAATGGTGTCCTTGTTCTCTTGTCAATGATACTATATATATTTTATCTGCAGTTGTGTTCCACAAATTCACTATCATGATTAGATAGTGATTGTGGGCTGTGCAAACAAACTTTGAGGGCTGTGTGTATGTAACTCCTTCTCTAGACCATCTAAAGCCTTCTTTCCATTGTAATAAATTCCTCACAACAAAAATCAATAACCAAGCTGAAAAGGTGACAAAATGCATTCTTGTTCAATAGTACTAATACTACACCAATTATTGTAAGTTTATCAGCTCTCACAAAAGTCAGTATTATTAAAGAGAGGTGTCATTTTGTTAACTAATCACATCATGAGCACTATGACAATGACCACGCAGTTGGTCAAAATCAGTCAACATTTCACTAAGGAATATTATGAATAAAAAAACCCAGTTAAGAAGAGCTACTGCAAACTCTAACAATAAACTTTTATATAACAGTAAAAATAAAAAACTAGTGTGTGCTTCCAAAAAACTGCACGATGCATAAACCATAATCTTCGAACATTTAATAACCAATAATAAAAACAGAAGAATGCCCCAATAACACAACTGGACTTTCTGTGAAACAGTGAACCTATACTGCACAATGAATCAAGAATTAAAAAATGCTGTAATAAACCTAAAAACAAGGGACCTCTAACTGCACATCTGGGAACAACTCTACTTTGAAGAACTGGATTTTGGCAATATTCTAAAACAGTATCTAAAGATATTTATAACCACGTATTTAGCCAATGTAGGTGTTTACCTTTAAACTGTCCTATAGCTTTAATAGTGCATTATTGCTATAATTGTATAAACCTCTAGTAAAATCTTTAGGAACAAGACTTTTATCAAAGAAAATACTGAACATTATATATTTTAATACAATAGATTCTTTATTATTTAAAAATGAGCAAATTATGGAATTCGAGGTGTTTTATTAAATTGGTTTAAGAATTATTTAGTAAACAGATATACCATCACTAAAATAGGCAATTCGTATAGATAAAAAAAAATTAATTTCATTTGGAATTCCTCAAGGCTGTATTCTGGGTCCTTTACTTTTTTTTTATAATATATATATAAATAATCTACCACTTTTAAATTTTAAAAGCGATATTTTCTTATATGCAGATGATATTTTAATAATCAACAGCAACAGACATTTAAATAAAAGTATTGAAGAAATCCAATTAGATTATAATAATAAGATTGTTAAATCATAATAAAATCTATTTAAATAATAAAAAATTAAATGGATGATAATACATTCTCCAATGTTTAAATTAGATAATAATTTTTTCATTAAAACTCAAAGAATAAATTGTCCTGAAAAATTTTTTTTTACTAATGACTCTGGTTGTAATTGTTATAAACTTGAACATGTAAATTATATAAAATATCTAGGTACATACAGTGATGAAAGTAAGCCAGTATGCTATACCTACAAGAAATTAATTGCCTAATAACATTTTTCAGTAGTGGCGCAGTTAACAATTTCTTTTACACTTCAATTGTCTTTTAACTGAGAATTTGTTTTTTTTTTAAAGAAAAATTTCTTTATTTTTAATTACTACAGTTCAACCCTTTAGATATCAAGCTATGATGTATACTAGAGGTTCAATTTCTGGATATGGGAAGTGCTATATTATGTATTTGAAGCAGTGCTTTCTCTCTTTGAAAGATTATCAAGGATACTGGGTAAACAGATCAGAACTAGACAAAAAAAGACGACTCCAACCAAAGCCATCTCTTGCGGAGTCGTTAAGTGTGACAATGCTACGTTCACAACCACCGTACTGTCTGGTTTGGTATTAATTACCATCAGAGGTAGAACTGGGAAAATGGATTTATGGTTTTCAAATTCTTATTTTAACTCCTACTCAATTTGTTGTGAGATGCGTATGCTTTCTGCTTTCGTCTACTTAATATATTTTTATAAAAAACTTTACATTCTAAAGAACTGAAAATTATAACATTTTGGCAATATAATGGAAGCGATTGGGCACATGCTTCCACAAATTTAAGTAATAAGTTTGAAGGTTGAAGGGAAGGGAGATTAATTTGTTTTTCTTTTATTGTTGTTGCTAATGTAAATTTATGAAAATTTAAAAAAAAAATCAATTTACCGATTGAGAGAGAGAGGAAAAAAAAAACAATGGTTGTCTCTGTTAACATAACGCGACTTGCAGGAAGAAAACTCTTTATTTTGTGTCTGGCAATTTTCATATCTCATTATGGATGCTGGAATGCTGCAATTTGAATCAACTGTCGCAGATATTGTAGAGGAGAAATTGTAATCTTTGATAACACAACGAATTTCTTAAAAGTTATTCTGAATATTTGATATGCTTATGTTACTCTGAAAAATTATTAAATTTAGCATCTGGGTGTAGAATATGAAAGTTGAGATAAAAATATAAATATGTGAAAAATAGTTTTTTAACAATTAAAAGCAGTTTAACAGTATTGCCCTAGATAACAACCCATTTTTAATACAGTTAATAATAAGTGTTTTCTTCCCAACAAGGCCGTAATCCGCAAATACAATGGAATCCACACATATTTAGCTATACACTTATCCCCCGATTTACATGGTACTTGTTTTACATGATTCCGGTTTTACACGGTTGATAAAATAACGGATTTCAAAAAACTGGTAAAAATGTATATTCGGCTGCATATATATTTCAAGTCATTTTTTAATCTCATTCCTTTGGTAACACTGGCAACAACGGGGACGGGGATTCCCCTATATTTTACAACATGGGGAATCCCCGTAGTATTTCACAATAGTACAGCTATCTGATTCATGTGAAGTAGTGCAGTATCATTTTAGCAGCAAAGCTTTACATCATTGTGCATTTTTTTTATTTTATTATTTAAATATCTACTGGTAAGTTTCCAACATTTATAGTTTTTCTGGCATTTTTATAATTTACGTAAATTTTTTAAGGTTTTATAATGCCAAAAGATTTAAAAAAATATCAAATGAAAAGAAAAGTTATTTCTTTAGAAACAAAAATTAAAATATTAGATCGTCTACGTAATAGAGAAAGAGTAACAGATGTTGCTAAATTTTACTCCATGAATGAAGCCACAATAAGGACAATAAGAAAAAATGAAGACTCCATTAGAAAAAGTGTAGCAGCTGGATCTTGCACGAGTATGAGCACAATTTCATATGTAAGAGATGTTACAATGGAAAATATGAAAAAGGCATTAGTGATATGGCTAGAAGACCAAACTCAAAAGCGGGTTCCAATTGATACCAGTGCCATTACAAATAAGGCTTTAAAGATTTATGAAACACTTAAGAATCAGTTACCGTCGACTTCGCCAGATGAAAAGAAGGTATCTTTTTCCGCAAGCCATGGTTGGTTCGCGAGATTTAAACAAAGACATTCTTTACATAATCTAAGATTGAAAGGTGAAAGAGCATCTGCTGATTCGGATGCAGCACAACAATATCCGGCAAAATTTGCTGAAATCAATGCCGCCAACTCCTACACTCCTGACCAGGTCTTCAATGCTGATGAGTCCGGGTTATTCTGGAAAAAACTGCCAGAAAGAACCTATTTGGCTAAAGGTCACAAATCAGCTAGTGGTCATAAGGCAACGAAAAGTCGTATAACAGTTCTTTTCTGTAGCAACGCTTCAGGCGATCATATAATGAAACCATTGGTTATTAACAAATCGAAAACACCACGCTCATTTAAAGGAATAAACATCAAAAACCTTCCCGTTTATTGGATGGCTAATAAGAAAGCTGGGTCACTGCCATGGTTTTCAATCAATGATTTCATAACTTGTTTGTCCCAGATGTCAAAAGTTATTTAAGTAAAAGGGGATTGCCTTTTAAGGCCCTTCTATTAATTGATAATACACCAGGTCATCCTCAAGATTTACAACACGAAAATGTACAAATTTTTTTTTTACCAAAGAATAGTTAGATCAAGGGATAATTTCGACTTTCAAGGCACTGTATATCAAGCAAACCTTCAGGTATATTTTAAAACAAATGGAGAATGATGGATCTCTTACTCTTATGGATGCTTGGAAGAAATTTACAATCTTAGATTGTGTTAAGCATGTTGGACTGTCATATACCCAGATTAAACAATCAATGCTCAATGCCTGCTGGAAAGCAATATGGCCAGATGCTGTTGAAGGTGAGAATTATAGATTACCATTAGAGCATGAATATTCTCAGATCACTGAGTTGGTGCATACTATAGGAGGAGAAGGTTTTGAGGATTTAGCTGAGGCAGATGTTGAAGAAATAATGGCTGATGAAGAACTAGATGAGGATGATTTAGTTAACATGATTCATGAAACAAATCAATGTGATGAAGACAATGATCCTGATGAAGAGCAATCTGAACCAGTTGCGTTCACAGCAAGAGTCATCAGCATAGGACTTGAATTGGGGAGAAAATTGGGTAATAATTTTTTACAAAATGACCTGAATGTTGAACGAGCTCTCCGATTCCAGCGGGATATTAGTAAGTGCTTAAATCAATATGAGGAGGTCTATAAAGATTTAACAAAAAAACCTACATAATTGTTAATTACGGATTTCATTACAAAGTCTCGTCGATCTGAGATTGTCCCTAATTCATCAACCATTGAACCAGAATCGCATCAAGAACTATCGAGTGATGAAAGTGACATCATACCAATCAGGAAGAAAAGACTGATAGTCCATGAAAGTGATGACAGTAATTAAACTTATTGTTAATTTTTTTAAGGATCTTATATTTTTTGTTCCTAATGTAAAATGAATTAAATATGTACTTATATTACCTACATATATTTGTTATTTTATGAATGAAGTGTAATTTTATGTTTTTCAAGATGTCTTGCTTTTGTTTTACATAAATAAATGACTGAATTATGCGCATTTTAGTGTTTTTTTTCGTTTTACACAGCAAAATCCAAGATTTCGATTTACACAGTTTTGTGTGGAACCTATCTTCAGTGTAAATCAAGGGATAGGTGTATTATTATTTATTTCGCATTAGAAAACTCTAAGTCATTCATTACTTTCGGAAAACATAAGGAGAAATAGAAAATATAGTATACACTTCATTTTAATTTCAGTGAAAGATGATTTCAGTGGATTTACCACCTGTGCATGATTTTTCACACATAGCTAGAAGTGTACTGGTAAGGAATAAAATATACTTTCACCACTGGGTATATATATATATTGATTAACAGTTTAGACGGAATATGCACATCTCTAAAATATGTGAATATCTCAAATTATCTGCTTTTAATATTCAAAAATTAAGATATATATTTAATAAAAAATACTAAAACTTGTATTTTATTCTATAAATCTGTATGTGAATCAATTATATCTTATGGTATATTCATTCATGGTAAAACAAACCTAACAAATATAAAGAAAATTGAAAATCTTTAATCTATAATAGCCAAAATAATAATATCCATAAAACTTAGACAAAGTTATACGACTTTAAGAGTCAGATTACATTATTTGAACTTGTTATCATATAGAAACTTATGTATATTTATAATATAATCTTAAAACATTATTTTGATAACACATTTAAAAAGAAAATAGATCATAATAAAAATACTAAATTAGAAGCTAAAAATTATTACATACTACCTAAATTTAAAAACAATTATGGAAGATATATCAGTGAGTATAAAATACCACACACACACTTTTAATTCAATTCCAAAAGAAATTATAAATGTTAACAGCTACAATATATTAAAAATAAATTTAAAATATTATCTTAAATAAATTATATAAGTGTCTAATTTTGAATATTTCATCAACTTTTTGCAATTTATATTTTGTCTTATTTTAATTTTCATTTTTTAAAATAAACTATTAATTGAAAGAACATGTGTATATGTATTATGAATGCATTATTCAATTATCTACAGATATTCTACTTAACTTTATGGGTCCTATGTATATTGTAATATGTTCTTATAAATGAATAAACAATGTCTTAAAAAAAACACTACAGTCAGCCATCTGACAACAGAATCACTCTCAGCCCTAAGCATTCTAACTGTGATTTCATTACCCCAGGTGACTTCTATAGTTTTCATATACAGAGAGCCAAGGTAACTTCAGACCATGAAATATAGAGCCAATATTACAGCCAGTAATAAACCGATCATCATGCAAACAATGGGAGTCTATTCCAAAATAAGACATATTGTTCAATAACATCTTGAATAGACAAATTGAAATAGACATATTGTTCATAACATCTCTGAAATGAACAGCCCATCAGGCAATTACAGAAACCACATCTTCAATAGCCTTACCATCCTTATTCCTCAATAACTGTACGCCTGGGCACAGGTGACTCAATTGCCAGCATGGCAGGCTCATAATCTGCAGTTCACAAGTTTGAGTCCAACCTGGCAAACTCTCCACCTTGCCCTTGGTGAGTAAAGGACACCGATGGGCTTGGAAAGCCTGCCATCTGTCAGATGGATCATTAAGCTGTGGCACTGTGTACAAGGGAGCCATACCCTGTGCAGGTTTAAGAACATGCTGGAGTACCTTGATGGGAGGCTACCCTCTGTCTCACAAAAACTGCAGGTGCACCCCCCCCCCAACCTTCTATGACCCCTCAGGGTCCTTGTAACCTGACCATTTAGCCCATTGGGTGAAAAAACTGCCACTCAGAGGTAAAACAACCTAATCCTATATGCCTTGTTTGTTCCTATAAAGAAAAAAGTAAGTAAAATTGAAAATGAAGGTCACACAAGTGTATTGAACAGTATAAAAAATGACTGTATGAGTACACAAGACATTTATTTAAATTTATTATACAGTACTAACAATATTAATTTTTTTTTAAATCATTCGTATTTTTCACTAGAAGCTACTTTTTTTATTCTGAAAATTTTCCTAAAATTTCAGACATTTTAAGGTAATATCAATTTTGTAAAACAAGAAAAGCTAGAATGGTACTCACTGATGTAAGACTCTGGTCCTGTGATTATTGAAAACAGTTGTTCAACAGGAGCTGATGTTCCAGGTAAAATAAAAAAATAAAAATAAATAAATACCCCCTCAAGCAGCTGCTTGCCACAGAGGTCTGACAGGAGCCTGTCAGTTTATATGCCATAGTAGAAGGTCTGAGAGGATGGCAGGCCCTCAGCAGAAAAACGACACAAACAGCCATGCCTTAACCCGGGGCTCGAACCCAGGTCCCTTAGATCAGTAGCCAAGTGCGCTAACCACTCGGCCATACAAAACATAAATTCAATAATATGAAAAGAAACAGCAACCCACATATTATTTCAAAAAAGTAATTAAAAAGTTCTAACCATTTTCTTCAGATGAGGTCCCTTTCTTCTCCCAGTGTTTTTACCTATCACAACCAAACATAAATCACTTTGCAAATGTTACTTCATCAAAAATGCTATCAATGTCGATTAATGCCTGTCCATATTTAGTGCTGATAATTTCTGCAGTTTTTTCAACTTATTGCCAAGTCCATTCTCCATTTACCATGTATGAGACTCAGTTTCTGATAAACTTTCCTCCCAGAGCAATATGCAAGTATACATCTTCCATAAAAGACATCAACTTCTTCAATAAAAGTTTTGGAATCAATATCACTAGTTCCCTCAGGTTTTTCTAACAATAGTTCAGATCCTCGTATAATAAAACTATTCTCTTTTCATTCTTGCGAATTTGTCTTCAGACTTTTGAGTTTGCAAACTACTTCTGTTGCACTAATGTTCATTTTTTCCATCTCTAGTATTGCTTCATGAAATAAATTGGTCTGTCAGTGAGTGAATCATAAATACACTTCTCATCTTGGAAGACAGAAGAGAAATAATTAAACTGGGATGCCAGGATTAAACTTTGATAGAAATAATTTGTTAAAGTAATCTGATCATCATTTATTATCAAAATATGATTTTCAAAATGCTCACTTCTGGAGAAATTAACTGTCAAGGAGGTATCACTGTTAGTTTAACATCAATATCAAATTTAAGAGGAAAAATTGTCTCAAACTGGGTGGGATATAAACTCATGACCTCCTTATTACAAGTCAGGTGCTCTGACCTCTGAGGTACCAACTACCAATCAAGATTCCCTCTATTTGATGTTATAAAATTCTACCTACAATACGATATTGACATTAACTGAGTGATCCCTTCCTTAACTTCCTGACAAAAATGTTGAGTAATTTCCTGTTTATCCAATATTATAGTCATGACATACTACTTATCATCTGTTTGGTGGGGACTATTTCTGAGAAGTAAGGACACTGCCTTCATGAGATACAGAAAATTGTGTACTGCAGGTACAAAGTACTTAACATCAAATAGATGCAATTTTGATTGGCAGTGGCTGCTCAGTGGTCAAAGCACCTGACATGTTATCAGGAGGTTGTAGGTTTGTATCCTGTCTGGTTCAAGACAATTTTTCCTCTAAATTTGATATTGACATTAAACTAAAAGTGATACCTTCCTTGACAGTTAATTTCTCTAGAAGTGAGAATCTTAAAAATTATACATTGCTTGAAAATTCTTAGAAACTCTAGACAGCACTGTTGTGAAAAAAACCTAACTTTTCTCAAAACTATATACTGTGGAAAAAAATTATAAAAAGAGATAATTTTTTTTTGTTTCAAGTACATATTAATTTTTCTTGTATTCAGGAATAGCCTTTTTATTCATTTGCATTGCCAGATGCACTTTTTACTATGTGACTGTAAAAAAGCCCTATTAAAATTAAACTTGTTACTTTTATTAAATATTTCATTTTCATAAAATCCACAATTAAATGCTGATTATCTATTGGCTTAAAATATATTTTTTTACATTAAACATGTCCAGAATTACTATTTTATAGAGTCAATCAGAGCTGTTGAATTAAAAAAAAAATTGTTGTATTCTTACTTGGAATATGCTGAAATGAAAGATTTCTTGTGGTATTTAAAAGTTTTTCAGAGTTCAACAACTTGAAACACTCAGAATATTAGAGGCCAACAGAGCACTTCTCACATTTGTACTGGCTCTCTTTTCTTGCTTGGCACACTATATAGTCTTGGGAATGATTTCTTTTTTGTGGGTGGGTGGGTGGAGAAATAAATCTTGCAGAATGATCCCACCATAATCTTGCTGGCAATATTCCAGATTTTACTGATTTTTATAATGCAACTGCATTTGATAATTGCAACCGACTCATAAAAACAATCCATGAACGTACCCTGAGATGGCTTCTCTATCCTGCAGAATGGTATGTGACATCGCATCTACTGACAGAGAGAATATTCGAAAAGATGACTACAGTTGTTTGAACATCTGAGTGACGTTTGTATAAAAATGGATTTCATTTCTTCATATGTATGAGAGACATAATTTGACATAGAGCATGCCACAATTCCTTTCATTAGCTATTTGGCAATAAAAATTCAAAATTTATTATTCTTTTTTCTGAGCATAGTGAAAAAATTGTTGGGCCTCTGGACCTAAACCAGCTTTTCAGAGTGGATCGTAGAAGGGTTAACACTCTATTTTATGAAAAATTTAATTTTATAATTTTTTTTCTATTTCAAGTCTATTTTACCGAAAGTAGTATGTATAATATATATAGAGAGAGAGTGTCCCATAAGTCCTTATACATAGGAAAAGAAATAATATTCAACTGCAAACATTTTCAATATTTATATTCATTTTATTCAACTGCATCTAATTCATACCAAGGCATCAAATACTCAAACTGAGCACTGCTGTGTTGCTTACACATGGCAATCCTGTTTCTGAGTGACCAATGCATATTACACAGAATGGACAACATTATCTTGCAACATTCACTGCACATGGTTTTCTTTAATTCATCCAGTGTTTGAGGGCGATTTTAGTACATGAGATTTTTGGTGTCCCCGTTGAAAAATATCCAAGGTAGTCCAATCTGGGTTTCAAGGTGGCCATTCCATTGCCCCATACAGGCCAATCTATTTGTGGGGTAGTGTTTCATTGATGTTCAGACAGTTATGACAGAGTGGGGTATTGTCCCATCCTACTAAAAGAAAACACTATGGTAATGTGCTAAAGGTATGTCCTCTAAGTATAGCATACCAAAATGACATTTAACATTTGCATGTAAGAGTTGTCAGTGACTGTGTCAGCATAAAAGATCCTATAATGTTGTCACATGAATTGCACACCAAACAGATACCCTGGGATTGTCCTGCACATGGGCATCTTCAACCCAGCATAGTTGTATCACAGCCCAGTAACAAGAATTGTGGCAGTTGACTGTCCCACTCAAGTGAAAGATTGCTTCATCCCTAAAGATTATGTCATATCTTTAGAAAGACTGTTGCATATGGTTTTTCTAGTACCCAATTACAGAACTGCTCTCTACAGTCCATGTTGTCCCCTTGCAACTCCTATAACATTTGCATTTTATATGAGTGAAACATGTTTCTTCTCAGGATCCTGGATATAGCTGATTTTCGATTCCCACCTCATGTGCAATTTTTCTTACAGACCGGTGAGGGCTAACTTCAACTTTAGCCAGAATATCAACAGTGTGGTCTTCATCTGTAGTACTACTCAATCAACCTTGTTTACATTTATCACTGAACCAGTATCCTTCAGAATATTACTGATTCACATGTAACATGCCTTTGGCTTGTTTGGATGTAGCCTATGAAATTCCTTGCATGCTTCTCGCCAACTTTTTCCAAAACATGAATAAGTACCAATTACATTCTCCCCTGGGGTGTGTGACAATACATTGTTGCTCTGTCATTCATTAACATGTCAACTCATCTGATACAACAAAGAAGAACACTTATAGCTATTTTTACTAATGACCATGTATAGCAGGCATGTCAAACTCGTTAACCACCGAGGGCCATATTAAGTATTATATATTAAATCGTGGGCCGCAAAACAAAAAAAAAAGATGAAAATTGTTATGTGCAAACTAGACTAGAATGCAGTATTCGTTCACTGACTGCTAACGAATAGCTTCCGACTTTACTGGCATTTCGTGACTCATTGCCATGCGCAAAGTACGTACATTTGAATGACCTCGAGACATGTGTATACATGTCGGAGCCCGATCGTAGAATTACTCATATCATGAAATGCCACTATTTCATGAAATGATCAAGCATTTCATGATATAAGCAATTCTACGATCGGGCTCCGACATATACATTTATGCGCAATAGTTTCCCTTATATATAAATGGAAATTTTTTCTGAAATACGTTTATTTAATTCATGTACCGTGTATGCACTTATAATTTTAATTAAAGAATCCAGTGTTATCAAAAGTTAAATAAACGTATTGGTTATCAATCTTGGTGGGCCGCAGAACAGTTCCCGGCAGGCCGCGTGTTTGACATGATTGATGTATAGGAACATATGTGACACCCATGACTATGTACAATGACTTATGGGATGACCTGTGTATACATATATATAAATAAATAAAAATAAATATCTCCTCAAGCAGCTGCTTGTCACAGAGGTCTGACAGAAGCCTGTCAGTTTATACACCTTAGTAGAAGGTCTGTGAGAATGGCGGGACCTCAGCAGAAAAACGACACTAACATCCATGCCTTATCTGCGGCTTGAACCCGGGTCCCTTTGATCAGTAGACAAGTGTGCTAACCACTTGGCCACTAGTCATGCTTTAATATTTGAAGATGTTTTCTATTTGATTTTTGAAAATTAGTAACTTAAAATTTGAATGAGTGATGGATATTTTTCATCACTTTTATAAAACTTACGGGATGTTTTAGATGGTAGCACAGTAACTTGTTGGTTGCCATAGTATTCAAAACCCAAAGCCCCTCCAGTAATACTTGCACTATCACCTACAAAGTCTGAAAAAGAATAATGTAAAATATCAGTTCAAATATATAAAAAACAGTAAATCAATGAAAGATATTTCATAGTATTTAATTTTAAAATATCAGTATATTAAAAGCTAAGGAAAATAAGCTCACTGGACAAATAATTAGTTACCTCTGTAATTTCTCAACTAATACTGTGTAACACCTCTCTTTGCACGAATAACAGAAACAATCCTGTTAAGTATGGAGTCCACCAGTCATTGTATATAGTTTACATCAATTTCAGTCCACTTCTCCATCAATAGCACTTATAATTCAGCTAGATTACTTGGAACCCTATTTCGGTGTTTCACCTTCTGTTCCAGATAGTCTAAAAGATTTCCAATGGGATTTACATCCCATGACTTTAAGGGCCAATCAAGGCATCCCAATGTTACATGCAGTTCTCATCCTGGAATACCAGAGTGTCTATGTTGTGCTCGTCCTTCACATGAAGCACAAAAGGCAATAGTCCATCATCCAGAATCTATATATAGCCTTCCAGATTTAAACAAGTCAATTAACATTCTAGATTAAACATGATAAGTAAAGCATCCCCATTACATTACAGAACCAGCTGCAGCTTGGATAACACCACAAACATAGTCCAGATGGACAAAGCAATTCTCAATGGCTACACATGACAATGTGTAGCTTGCAGGTTAGACAGTGATTCATATTATCTATGCACTGCTTCAACCATCCCCACACAGCTGAGACATATGCATTCCTCATATTTATCATAGGTGTTACTTTAATTTTAATTTAACAATGAGCATCCGAATATATATATTCAGAACTACCTGCAAGATACAAGAAAGCTAAATGCACCTTTTTTCCAGCAATTAACCCAATACTGCAAACAGAGCGATGCTACATACAGTATATATATATATATAACTATTAACATATGATTGTTAGATTTCAACTATCTGCATTGTTCGAATTTCATCCTAGAATCTATTTTTATTCCACTATCCTGTAGGTATATTTCAGATCCTTAAGGTATCTAATTACTATTATCCAATTATTGGAACACATAAAACAATACTCCAGTCAGTTTTCTGTAATACCACTACACACAGATCATCAGACCCATTACACTTATCACAACGAATGCTTGGGGAAGACAAAGCTGACAGATACATGTGATCAGAGTTTCAGCCACACATGCCGCAAATGCAGGACTTGCAGTACTGAATTTGGATAATGTCTCCTATACCTAATTCAAAGGCACTCAGTGTATAAGCACACACTGAAAAAGAAATATTTAATAATAAAAAACATGCCATGTTTTGCGTAAACCATATGCCTTTTCAAATGCAGTGATACCTTTCCTCATCTGGGAGCTTTTTCTTGTATATTCCAGTAGATGACATGATTATGTGCAGTGGCGGATTATCCATAAGGCACGTGCCTAGAGGCCCCAGTTTCAGGAGGGCCCCCATCTCAAGAACCTTCGGTTGGTGTTTTAAAAGAAGCCTATTAAGCTTATAATTTATAAAATAAAATACTTAATTTAAATGCAGAATCATTTTTATATGTTTTACTGACTTTAGAGATAGGTATTTCAATCAACAATTATGTGTACTAATAGCATAGTATAACTAGTAATACACCACCTACACCACCCCAACTCGGTGACGGTTTACTGGCAATCCTTCGGAGAGCGGACAGAAACTTCAAAAACATATTGCAGAACACTTGATCGCTCGCACTTCCGGCATTATACCACGCTGTTCGCAACACTCGCATAATAGTTAAAACTTATAAAAATTTCCAATATCTTCCAAAAAGTAAGTTTGCTCATTGACTTAATTCTTTAATTTAAAATAACTTGATTTAATTTTTGTTGTGATCGTGGATACTGCAATGAAAAGGCAATATTGCAGTGGAGCAGAAAAAACAAAATTGCACGCGAAAAAAATTAAAGAATCTGCTAAAGGACAAACATCTGTGTTAGAATTTTTAGAGTCACAGAAACAAAAAGATTCCTCATCAGCTTCACATAATGTTCAAAAGGATTCCATGTTATCACCAATCGAACATGAAATTGTCAAAATCAAAAGTGATTCATTAGAACCACCACCAGTATATAACAATTCGGATAATGATAAACAAGAACCAACGACATCTTGCAATAAGTGTGACCTAATTAGCAATGATCCAGCTGAATGGAGTAAGTCTGAAGAACTAAGACAGTATTTTATTGAAAAAAAGACATTTTGTACAGAATATTGATTTTGAAGATAAAGAAATGATAAAATCTACATTACAAATCAGCGGAGCAACTCAAAGATTCATTTCAAAATCGATGTTTAAACGCAAAATGTTAAATGGTGAAGAAGTAGATCACTTTTGGCTAATATTTTCACCGAAAACACGTAAGTTATACTGCGGACCCTGCAAGTTATTTTTATTAGAAGGATTTCAAGATCAGTTTATCACAGGCTTCAATGACTGAAAAAATGCTGCATCCAGGCTCTTATTACATGAAAATAGTGCTTCACATTCAAAGTCCTGTTTTAGTTGGTTTGCTAGATCAAAGAAACAGTGTTTGGACACCAATTTCTCTAAAATGTATGAAAATGAATGTGAGTACTGGAAAAAAGTTTTACAAAGAATTATTGATGTCATATATTTTTTGTGTCAATGCGGGCTTCCATTAAGAGGTAAAGATGAAATTTTTGGATCAGTACATAATGGGAATTATTTAGGTGTATTAGTGCTTTTGGCTAAATATGACGCATTTCTAGCAAATCATATTGCAAAATTTAAAAAAAATCGGGCATGGCAAAACATCTTACTTATCTTCCACAATTTGAGATGGATTTATTTAACTGCTAGGAGACCATGTAACTAATTTAATTTTAAAACAAGTAAAAGAATCAAAATAATTTGGAATTATAGTTGACTACTCCTGATGTGACACATGTCGATCAACTTACAGTTATAATTAGGTATGTAAACTCGCAAACTTTTGAAGTGTCAGAACGATTTTTAAAATTTTTGCCTTTAAAAAGCCACAAAGGAAATGATTTAGCTCAAGAAATTGTGTAATATTTAAGTGAGTGCGATCTAAACATCAAAAATTGCCGCTCTCAAAGTTATGATAATGCGGCCAATATGTCTGGAAAATATCAGGGTGTCCAAAGTAGAATCAAGGAAATTAATAATTTTGCAGAGTTTGTCCCATGTAGTGCTCATTCTCTGAATCTTGTTGGACAGACAGCAGCCAGTGTATGTATAGAGGCGATATCATTTTTTGGGGTTGTACAAAAATTATACAATTTTTTGTCTGGTTCGACATATACGTGGAATTTGATGAAAGAAGAGATATCCAAGAAACAATCATCGAATTTAAAAGTTAATGAGAGACTATTTGTGTTGAAGTCTCTCTCTGACACAAGATGGTCAGCTAGATATGATGCTTTAAAATCATTAAAAATAAACTACATGGAAATTATGTCAACTTTAAAAATCTTATCTCAGGATTCTGACCAAAATTATGACACTCGAAATGAAGGGTCAAATATCTTTAGTAAACTATGTAAACTAGAGATATGTATTCTCAGTTTATTTTGGTATGATGTTTTAGAAAGGATAAATAAACTTGACATTTCAAACGGATGGGCTTATTTTAAAACTAGTTGTAGATCAAATACAATCTTTGACAGAATATCTGAAAATAATTCGCCAAAATTTTGACTATTATGAAGAAAAGGCAAAAAGTATTTAAAAAAATGTTCATCCGAATTTGAGTTAATCATATGTTATAAAAGCGATAAAACATGTCAAATTAAAAGAAAATTATTCAATGGTGAATCCGGTTGTATGGAAATTTTTTCTTCAAAACAAAAATTTAAAGCAGAAGTTTTTTTAGTAATTTGTGATAGCCTAATTGCTGAAATGGAAAGAAGATCTCGTTGTTATAAAGAATTACATTTATATTTTTTATTTATTTTCGATTATGAAATGACAGATTTAAATGGAAAAAGATCTGCAACTCAATGACTTGTGAAACAATATCCGCTGGATCTGCATAATGAATTAGAAAACGAAATTATACACTGTCATGAGCATATAAAAGTAATCCTCCAAAACACAAATACCGGCACAGGAGAAGATCTTTTAAGAACTATTAAAGAAGTTTTAAAATCCAACTGCTATCCAAATGTTGCTATAGCATTTAGATCGTATTTAACTTTAGTTTGTGAAGGAGAACGATCATTTTCCAAATTATCATTAATAAAAAATCAAAAGAGAAGCACCATGTCCCAAAATGCCTCGAGTTTGTTATGCAAAGAGCACGAATTTGTTAAAGACAGATTTCAAAGAAATAATATGCAAATTTGCTGCTTCAAAAGTGCACAAAGTTAAAATATAGTTTTATATATATATTGTGTATATTTGCAAAACTATGTTTTTTTTATCACAAATAAAATTGTGTTTGTTTCATTAATATTTTTTTTTACAATTTACAAAGTCATCTTCCCTCTTCTGCCTGTGCCTAGGGGCCCCAAATGATCTTAATCCGTCACTGATTATGTGAGTATGATGCTTCCTTGCTTCCATGGTACTTCCACTCATTGATCTAGTAGTAATTGCCATGCTAATAGTGGCACTGGATTTAGTCATTAATAACCGTATTTCTATTCTGAAAAATAAATTATTCTAAAGCATAGTTTAACTTGATATTGCTATCCAGGGCAGATACAATTGTACTCTCTTCAAACACGAGTATATACTTGCCAGAAACACACAGGCTAGTGGGATAAAAATAAATTTTAGGATAAATTTTCAACAGCGCAGATTGCAGAAATCTAATAATCATATGTTATTACTTATATATAGAGAGATAGAGCGTCACTGTGCAATGCAATATTGGGTTAATTGCTACAAAAATGTTGCAACTGCCTACTAACAATGAGCATCCAAATATATATTCAGAACTACCTACAAGATACAAGAAAGCTAAATAAACAACTAGCTAATTTAGAATTCTTAGTATAGGCAAAAAGAAATATGATCCCAAAATTCTTAAGGATAAGAAAAAAAGAATATACTACAGCCATTATTAGGAATAATTAAAATGGAGGAATACAAACCAGTGAATGGGATGATACACCATGTCAGAACAAATATCATGGAAGCAGAACATGATGATTATAAAAAGTATACCGACTTGAAAAACTTAGCACATTACAGTTAGATAGAACGATGAGAATTGTGGAGGATATGCTCAAAAATGAGTTGCACAGTATCTATCTGAGACAATAAAAAACTAAAGGACTTAAAAAGAAAAAAAAAAAACAAATAAAATGGAAATTACACATATAAATATATGGGATATAAACAGTGCTGAAAGTAGATTTTATTCCTTAGTGGTACGCTTCAAAGCATAGCTATGTGTGGAAAATTACACATCTACAGTGAAATCATCTTACAGGGGTTAATAAATTGAAGTGTGTGGCGACGAAAGTACAGTGCTCTTAGATTTTCTCACTTTCCATATGTTTTCTGCAAATAGTGAATGATTTAGGGATTTTTAAACGTGAAATAAATATTAATATATTTAAATATTTATCGATTTCATCATATTCTTGGATTTCAGTCTTATTGAAAAAAATAATTATATGATTTAGATGTTTTTAAAATTTTTTCGTACTTAAAGAAATTTTTTTACAAAGGAAAATTAACGTTTCACTCATATTGTAATTTTGAATACTCAACATGCATATTTTAAAACTCAGAAGCCAAATATAGCATTTTTTTAAAATAACATTTATCAGAGATTTGGAATAGCCTTTAAAATTTATAAAGTTTAATCAATGATTACATGACATACAGAAATTTTGCCTCCGACTTATCCTTGATAACAGATGCAAAATTGCAGAGTTTCTGCATCCAAACTGAGGTAGGAAAAGAGTGACTTTTGTCAAAAAAAAAGTTACGCGATGATTTTGTTGAGCGCTCTTGTGTGCCAAGCAAATTCATCTAGCTTTCCACTCTTGTCTCAGGTACTATAGGTTGGCCATTCCTGCAGTAGAAAAATTAATCATTTCACTTTTACACATGATATACGTATTTGTTGGCACGCTTAACTTTACATATGATTTGACCTCAACATAGACCTTGTCTTCACCTTAATGAGAAATGTTTAGCGATTTAGAAATGCTAATACCATAGAGTGAAAATGGCAACTATTAGGTTAGCCATGCGTGCATGTGATTTTGATATCATCGCAGCCTGACATGCAGAAGACCATTGCATCCCAAAATCTCCTCATCTCTCATACTTGTTTCCTATCCCCCTTAAGAGGTAGCCGCTAATTGTAAACTACAATGCCCCTAATCTAGTGGACCCTGGCAGAATTCTTTCTGTTCTAACCTTAATCCACTCCGATAAAAGGTTCCAAGAAAAGTAACCTCGCATTTATATAATGCAAAACTGCTGGACTTTTTCAGTTTCACAGCATTGTTCATTAAAGCAGAACCCAAATCAAGCTATAGCATTATTTTTATATCAAATTTATAGTTTGGTATAATTAAAAAGTTAATAATTTTATCAATGTTTCTAAGTAAAAAATCTGTATCATAAATTGATAATCATATTTTCTTTTTATTATAACAATTCTGATATTTGGGAATTTGAAACGGCTTGATGTATCTAATATGTATTATTAAAAAAAATAGCCCGTTAAGCAGCTGCTTGCCAGAGGTTTGACAGGAGCCTGTCAGTAGAAGGCTTGTGAGGATGGCAAGACCTTAGCAGAAAAACAACACAAACATACATGCCTTACCCGAGATTCGAACCCAGGTCCCGTAGATCAGTAGCCAAGTGCGTTAATCACTGGGCCACGGGATGGTTTAGTATGTATACAAATGCTATAAATTCCGATACTGAATGTTATATTCCAAGGGATGCAAATGATGAAAAAAACATTAGAGAATTAAATTCTTAGTTGATAAATTTTTTTACACCTCTCAAACAGCTGTTTATCACTGGTCCGATAAGAGCCTGTTGATTTAAGACATCAGATGACCTATTATGAATGTGAGATCTCAGCAGAAAGAAAATAACCACACCTATTGGTCTCGAATCTAGGTCCCATAAACTTGAAGCGAAGCGTGTAAACCACTTGATCATAAGGACAATGTCATGCTCAATAAATTTAACAAATGGCAGTTATCAACGACGCAGTTTTTATTAATCGTTTTGAATCTTCTGTGAGCCTTATTCTTGAACTATCTTCTTTATCATTAGCTATCCATTATTTTAAACTTCTTTTTTTACAAACAACAATGTTGACATGCTGCATGTCAATACTAACAAATATGCTGAATTCAGTAAAAATAATAGTGGTTAAAAAGTCAAAACTAGTAGTTCAGTATAAACTACAGATGAAATATGAGGTTATCATTGCAACTGACTTGAGTACGGGTCTTTTTTGGATGTCGAAAATCTCAGACTCGAAAATCTCAAACTCAGTATTAAGAGTCAGAGATTTTTCAAAAGCATTCATTATTAATATTTAACATCAAACAAACAAACAAACAAAAAAATTGGAATATTGTTACTTACAAAGAGAAAATTTACAGCAATCTGAAGTTTTCTCTTCAAACTCTATAAACAAATTAACTGCACTGAAATAAAAATCGCAAAATCATTTTCGCCACTAGTATATTGTCGACAAGACTCAGGCGGAAAAAATTTTTTCTTGGGCCTAAAGCTAATCTTATGAGGAGTGACGAGAGAGAAAGCAAAAATTTGATAGAGGTATAATACATTTTATTTAATACTGAAATAAACTTATCTAGAGTAAATAAATATATTTACTTTCTTTTGTTAAAGTTTATAATTAGTTTCAAATTAAAAAATTTAAATTAATGTATGCCAAAATTCTTTTTTTTTTAAATCTTCGAAATAATTTCAATCATAGAGTTTAGGAGTGTGCATATTCTCTTACTGTGTATGTGTGTGTGTATACTCTGAATACATGTCTGTTTAGAACTCGCAGATGTTTAGGAGATGATGAAACAGACCACCAGTTTTTGAAATGGCTAGAAAGGACAACTTAATATTTAAAATTCATAGCAAATATTTCCTGCCTTAAAATTAAGAGAGGTATGTTAAGAATAAATTATGTTTAAAAAAACTGATGTGCCAACTTTTGTGGGACAATAAAATTAAAAGAACATGTATTAATAAATAAATAATAAATATCCCCTCAAGCAGCTGGCTTGCCACAGAGGTCTGACAGGAGCCTGTCAGTTTATATGCCATAGTAGAAGATCTGTGAGGATGGCAGGTCCTCAGCAGAAAAACGTCACATACATCCATGCCTTACCTGGGACTCTAACCCAGGTCCCGTAGATCAGTAGCCAAGCGCGCTAACTACTCGGTCACGGGACGGCTAAATGTATTAGTTTTCCTATTATGGTTACTCCAGTAGCATAATGTAAAGTGATTAATTGATAAAATTCATTTTTAAAAATCTGTTTCTCCCATGATTTTACATTAACCCCCCCCCCCTCCCCCTTCAAACTCATTACTTAAATTTAAGGAAGCATGTGCCCCATCGCCCCCATTAAACTGTCTTGCATTATTTCCAGAAACGTTTAGAATTTTCAATTCAGCAGAATATAAAAAAATATATATTTTGAAAATGAAAATTACAAGTACATGTTGCTTTGCAATGCATTTCAATGTTTGACTTCATATCCTTTCTTTGATTTACCACCCCGTTTCCCCAGTTCTGCCTCCGGTAGGTGATTAAGACCGAACCCAGACAGCTACGGCAGATGGAACATGCATTGTCCGTGAACTCTTAATGACTCCCCGAAAGATGGCTTTGGTTGGAGTCGCCTTTGTCTGTCTAGTTCTGCTGTCTTTACCAGATTTCCATGCTAATCATTCAAAGAGAGAAAGCACTACTTCCAATTTCTAGCACTCTCCCTTGGCAGGAAGTGCTAGAAATTGGGGGCTAAATAGAGTTAGCCCCCAATAGCTAGAAGTTGGCAGAAATAGAATCTCAAGTATTCAGTTTCTAAACAGCTTGGTATCTAAAGGTTAAACTATAGTAATGCAATTAAAAACTGACAAATTTTTCTTAAAAGGAATGATCCACTTTAGAAAAAATTAAATTCTTGGTTGAAAAAGCATTAAAGTGAAAAAGATATCATTAATGGAGCTACTACTGAAAAATGTCTTACTGGTACGTCATACCAGCAAATAAATTTCATGCCGTTACGGCATACCGGCGTGGTTGGTTGGTTGGCTATTTGGGGTTTTATGGTGCATTAGCAGCTCAGGCCAAATGTGTGAGACGACATAAATAGAAGGATAAAAGAAACAGAATCCACAACCAAAGTTGGTTGGTTGGTTGGTTGGGATTTTATGGTGCATCGGCCATACCGGCGCGCACCAGCCTACTTTCACCACTGAATATGAATTAAATGATATGCATATAAACAAAAGATACCAGGAAAAATGGCATTGTTACCTATGATAGAACATACTATTATGGGTATACCAGAAAAGGAAAAAGGCAAAATATGTTATAGTATTTATAGGAAAATTACCAGTAATTGTACAAAAAAGAGAAAAAATAAAACAATGATGAAAGAATAATATCACAATTAATGAATAATTTTAACACTTATATAATAGAGGGTGAACTACACTTGGTGTAATGGCTAAAAGCTTTGGTAAGCTCGAAACCTTGAGCACCCATGATCAAATCCCATAATGGGAAAATGTTTTTTAAGGTCTGTAAATGGTAGATAGGTAGTCACTGGAAGGAGAGCTATGCACCAATCCCCTGTGATGATGCATAGAACCGGCCAGGCCTAGCACCTAATGTCCGACCCTGTCTTCTTGTGGTGCAGACAGTTAGTACCTTTCAAAAGAGATACGCTCTTGTGGAAGTGAACGGAAGGAGAGGGCTGCCAGATTAGTGTGACTTACTGATCTCGACAATTATGGCTACTTTTCTTTTTTTTTTCTACCATGCTAAGGAGTGGTCAACCACACAAGGTCCTGACGATATAAACCTACTGGACTGAACTGATACAAGGCTCTGAGCTTAATTATGGATCCTGAATTTGCTGCACTGGTGGGCTTCTGTGGAGGGAAAATTTTCCGCTGTGTTTTCAATTATCATTATAAATCAATAATCATACATACATATCTATATCAATGTTTATCATAGGTAACAATGTCGTTTTTTCTGGTATCTTTTGTTTGCTTGTGGGTTGACAGCCCCAAGTGAACAGATTCACAGGATATGTTTATCAGCTGGTCGATAATCCTGAGCAGAGGTCATCGCAGGCACCTAAACTCTTTTCCTCTATTGGCATCGTCAAATTCTACATTGGAGGAAGTCTTCCAGTGTAGACGGTTTCAGCCTTTACTGGTGGAGGAATGGGTCTTTGCCCCATTCCTGCAATTAGGAGGCTGTTTGATACTGTTGGCATTCCCTCTCTCAATAAACATAGTTTCTTTAAACATCCCACTAACCATTTACTCTCCATAGGTAGTTGGAATGTGAGGATTCTGCACAGAGCTTATTCTCTTCATGTCCTCAAACAAGAATTCCACCACAATTTAGATATTCTCAGCTTGCAAGAGACCACATGGACAGATAAAGGTCAGAATCTTAAAAATAATCTTAAATTTCTCTTTTCAGGAAGGGAAGACAATAAACATCACTAAGGTGTGGATCTGCTTCTCAGCAGACACACTAGTGATGCTCTTCTAGGATATGAGTGCATTAATGAAAGGTTTCTTACAGCAAAATTTCAGACACGCATGTTACCTGCTATTATTCCCCCACTGAGGATGCTGATGAGGATGAGAAGGATAGGTTTTACGGACAACGTCAAGATATTTTGAATTCTGTCAAGAAAGGAGATATTATTACCCTTGTTCTAGGTGACTTCAATCCCAAAGTTGGTACTGACTCTGACCTTTGGGGAGGAGTGATAGGCCCTTTTGGTATTGGTAGTTGTAATGGCAATGGGCAACATCTCCTACAGGTAAGTCAACTCAATGGTTTCAGAATAACTGACACTTATTACAAACACCGTGACATACCTAAATACATATGGGTTTCACCTGATGGACTGCATAAGAATATGATTGAATATATATTAATTAACAGCAAATGGGCTAGTTCTGTTAGGAATACCAGGTCATATCGGGGAGCTGAAATTGGATCTGACCATTACCTTGTTAAAAGTGTCTTGCAACTTAAACTTAAAAAGTGTTGTGCTAGGGTTAAAAAATTTACTTTTAATACTGAAGCTCTGAAAGACCCAGTTATAGCCAAAGCTTACCATGATAGGTTACTTAATCATTATGACAGTCATGGTATGCTTACTACTGAAGTTGAGGAAGAATGGGACCATTTTAAACAGGCTTTTTCGGAAACTAACAGTACTCTTTTAGGAAAAAAGGAGCAGATGAGGCAAAATCATTTGAGTGATAAGGCACTTGAGCTTATTTCAGAAAGAAAAGGTGCAGGAATGTCTTTAATCAATACCATACTAGTCCTAATAGAAAGCATTACAGAGAGCTTAATAAACGTGTAAAGGATCAGTTAGCTGCTGATAAGAATCTTTGGATTGATGGCTTGGCTGACAAAGCCAAGGAAGCAGTTAGAAACACAACAACAGAGAGCTGTAGCTGTACCAGATAGTTAATGTTTTGTGTGGTAGAAAAAGGAGAGGTGTACAGGAATTGAAGGATAAACAAGGTAAGATTATAAAAGCTGAAGATTCTGTCATGGCTAGGTGGGTGGAGCATTTCAGTGATGTTCTAAACAATGTTGTTAGTTCTACTCCCATTGTCTGCAATGATGATAGATGCATTACTGGCTTCAATGTTGGCCCTATAACAAAATTCGAAGTTTTTTTGGCTGTTTCTAAACTTAAACTTCATGAATCCCCAGGAGTATATGAAATTACTATGGAAATGAGATGGAAGTGAAATGAGCTACTATGAAAAGAACTGGGAATGTTTCGGTTACCAATTGGATGACTGAAATTTTGAATATCTTTTATGATAAAGGCATGGTGCCTAAGGATTTTATCACAGCTATTATCTTTATTTTCAAAAAAGGTGATCACAGTTCTTGCGATAACTATAGGGGTATCAGCCTACTCTCTGTTCCAGGGAAAGTTCTTTGCATGATTGTGCTTAATAGAATTAAGAATTTGGTTGACAGTCAATTGCGTGATGAGCAATGTGGATTCAGAAGCGGTAGGGGATGTGTGGATCAGATATTTTCATTTAGGCAGATTCTTGAGAAATGTTTAGAGTTTCAGAAACCTTTAGTTGCTAACTTTGTTTTCAAAAAGGCTTTCGACTCTGTTGATCATCATAATTTGTGGTTGATTGTGCAATCATGGTCTGTAAATGGTAGCTAGGTAGTCACTGGAAGGAGAGCTATGCACCAATCCCCTGTGATGATGCATAGAACCGGCCAGGCCTAGCACCTAATGTCCAACCCCGCCTTCTCGTGGTGCGGACCGTTAGTAACTTTCAAAAGAGATACTCTCTTGTGGAAGTGAACGGAAGGGGAGGGCTGCCAGATTAGTGTGGCCTACTGATCTGGACAACTATGGCTACTTTTCTTTTTTTTCTACCCTGCTGAGGAGTGGTCAACCACACAGGGTCCTGGTGCTGACCATATAAACCTACTGGACTGGACAGATATATGGCTCTGAGCTTGATTATGGATCCTGATTTTGCTGCACTGGTGGGCTTCTGTGGAGGGAAAATCTTCCGCTGTGTTTTCTTTTTCTTTGTGGGTTGACAGCCCCAAGTGAATAGATCCACAGGATATGTTTATCAGCTGGTGGATAATCCTGAGCAGAAGTCATCGCAGGCACCTGAACTCTTTGCTTCTATTGGCATCGTCAAATTCTACATTGGAGGAAGTCTTCCAGTGTAGATGGCTTCAGCCTTTAGTAGTGGGGGAACGGGTCTTTGCCCCATGTCTGCGATTAGGGGGCTGTTTGATATTGTCGGCATTCCCTCTCTCAATAAACATAGTTTCTTTAAACATCCCACTAACCATTTTCTCTCCATAGGTAGTTGGAATGTGAGGACTCTGCACAGAGCTTTTTCTCTTGATGTCCTCACACAAGAATTCCACCGTTATAATTTAGATATTCTCGGCTTGCAAGAGACCAGATGGACTGATAAAGGTCAGATTCTTAAAAATAATCTTAAATTTCTCTTTTCAGGGAGGGACGACAAAAAGCATCACCAAGGCGTGGGTCTGCTTCTCAGCAGACACGCTAGTGATGCTCTTCTAGGATATGAGTGCATTAATGAAAGGTTTCTTACAGCAAAATTTCAGACAAGCGTTAAAGACTTGAATGTTATCTGCTGTTATGCCACCACTGAGGATGCCGATGAGGATGAGAAGGATAGGTTTTACGGACAACTTCAGGATATTTTGAATTCTGTCAAGAAAGGAGATATTACCCTTGTTCTAGGTGACTTCAATGCCAAAGTTGGTACTGACTCTGACCTTTGGGGAGGAGTAATAGGCCCTTTTGGTATTGGTAGCTGCAATAGCAATGGGCAACGTCTCCTACATGTAAGTAAACTCAATGGATTCAGAATAACTAACACTTATTACAAACACCGCGACATACATAAGTACACATGGGTTTCACCTGATGGGCTGCATAAGAATATGATTGATTACATATTAATTAACAGCAAATGGACTAGTTCTGTTAGGAATACCAGGGCATATAGGGGAGCTGAAATTGGATCTGACCATTACCTTGTTAAAAGTGTGTTGCAACTTAAACTTAAAAAGTGTTGTGCTAGGGTTAAAAAATTTACTTTTAATACTGAAGCTCTGAAAGATCCAGTTATAGCCAAAGCTTACCATGATAGGTTATTTAGCCATTATGACAGTCATGGTTTGCTTACTACTGAAGTTGAGGAAGAATGGGATCATTTTAAACAGGCTTTTTTGGACACTAACAGTACTCTTTTAGGAAAAAAGGAGCAGAAGAGGCAAAATTATCTGAGTGATAAGGCACTTGAGCTTATTTCGGAAAGAAAGAACTGCAGGAATGCCCTTAATCAATACCCTACTAGTCCTAATAGAAAGCATTACAGAGACCTTAATAAACTTGTAAAGGATCAGTTAGCTGCTGATAAGAATCTTTGGCTTGATGGTTTGGCTGACAAAGCCGAGGAAGCAGTTAGACAGCACAACAGCAGAAAGCTGTACCAGATAGTTAATGTTTTGTGTGGTAGAAAACGGACAGGCATACAAGGATTGAAGGATAAACAAGGTAAGGTTATAGAAGGGGAGGATTCTGTCATGGCTAGGTGGGCTGAGCATTTCAGTGATGTTCTAAACAATGTAGTTAGTTCTACTCCCATTGTTTGCAATGATGATAGATGCATTGGTGACTTTAATGTTGGCCCTATAACACAATCTGAAGTTATTTTGGCTGTTTCTAAACTTAAACTTCATAAATCCCCAGGGGTAGATGAAATTACTACGGAAATGCTTAGAGCTGGGAATGTTTCGGTTACCACTTGGATGACTGAAATTCTGAATCTCTTTTATGATAAAGGCATGGTTCCTAAGGATTTTACCAGAGCTATTGTTATCCCTATTTTCAAAAAAGGTGATCGCAGTTCTTGTGATAACTATAGGGGTATCAGCCTACTCTCTGTTCCAGGTAAAGTTCTTTCCATGATTGTGCTTAATAGAATTAAGAATCTGGTTGACAGGCAATTGCGTGATGAGCAATGTGGATTCAGAAGTGGTAGGGGATGTGTAGATCAGATATTTTCACTTAGGCAGATTCTTGAGAAATGTTTAGAGTTTCAGAAACCTTTGGTTGCTAGCTTTGTTGATTTCAAAAAGGCTTTCGACTCTGTTGATCGTCATAATTTCTGGTTGATTGTGAGATCATATGGTATACCAGACAAGTTAGTTAACATTATGAAAGCTCTCTATAATAACACTGAGTCGTGTGTGAGAGTTGGTAAGGCTTGTAGCAATTGGTTTAGCATTACTTCTGGTGTTCGACAAGGGTGCATTTTGTCTCCTTTTCTCTTTAGCTTGGTTATTGACTATGTTATGCGAAATTCACTTCAAGGGAAAGATTTTGGCCTTAAATGGGCTGGAGATAGGAAAATTTCTGATTTAGATTATGCTGATGATTTAGCCCTTTTGGCAAATGATGTTGATGAGATGAACTCTTTCATTCGAGCCGTTGATGAGACTGGTAGTAGAGTAGGTTTGGTTATAAACAGAGAGAAAACTAAAGTGATGAAAATTGGTCAGGCAGGCTGTGATTCAGTTAATCTGAATGGTTGCAGTCTTGAGCAGGTGTCACAGTTTAATTATCTTGGGAGCTATGTAACAGATAATGGTGATGTGCGGCATGAGATTAACAGACGAATAGGGATTGCTGCTGGGACTTTTAAGAATCTATGGAGAGTGTGGAGAAATAGGCGTATACACCTAAAGACTAAAATTAGACTGTATAATAGTTTGGTTCTTTCTAGGGTTAGTTATGGTAGTGAAACGTGGACACTTTGTAAACAAGATAACAGGAAACTAGATGCTTTGGATTCCAGATGCTTACGCAGTATCTTGGGCATTAGGTGGTTCAACTTTGTAACTAATGATGAGATTAGGAAAAGGAGTTTGCAACCTACTTTAAGCAGCATATTGTGCAGAGAGAGACTCCGTTGGTTTGGCCATGTTGCCCGTATGAATAATTATAGATTGGCGAATAGGGTTATGAACAGTGTGCCTAAAGGCCTCAGAAAGAAGGGGAGACCTAGGATGCGGTGGGCAGACAATGTCAAACAGGACCTTGTTAGAATTGGTGTGCAGTGGCCAGATGCAGTAGATGTAGCTCAGGATAGACTTGCTTGGTGAACTAAATTGCACGGTCTGGTTGGACCTCCGTAGCCCATGGCTGCTTGAGGATGATGATGATGATGTGCAATCATATGGTATACCAGACAAGTTAGTTAACATAATGAAAGCTCTCTATAATAACACTGAGTCGTGTGTGAGAGTTGGTAAGGCTTGTAGCAATTGGTTTAGCATTACTTCTGGTGTTAGACAAGGGTGCATTTTGTCCCCTTTTCTCTTTAGTTTGGTTATTGATTACGTTATGTAAAATTCATTGCAAGGGAAAGATTTTGGCCTTAAATGGTCTGGAGATACTAAAATGTCTGATTTAGATTATGCTGATGATTTAGCCCTTTTGGCAAATGATGTTGATGAGATGAACTCTTTCATTCGAGCTGTTGATGAGACTGTAGTAGAGTAGGTTTGGTTATAAACAGAGAAAACTAAAGTGATGAAAATTGGTCAGGCAGGTTGTGATTCAGTTCATCTGAATGTTTAATTACCTTGTGACCATCTTAATTGTTCATCATCCTTGTGACCATTAAATTGTTCATCTGAACAGTTTAATTACCTTGGGAGCTATGTAACAGATGCTGGTGATGTGCGGCATGAGATTAGCAGACAAATAGGGATTGCTGCCGGGACTTTTAAAAATCTATGGAGATTGTGGAGAAATAGGCACCTACACCTAAAGACTAAAATTAGACTGTATAATAGTTTGGTTCTTTCTAGGGTTAGTTATGGTAGTGAGACTTGGACGCTGTGTAAACAAGATAACAGGAAACTAGATGCTTTTGATTCTAGATGCTTATGGAGTATCTTGTGCATTCAGTGGTTCAACTTTGTAACTAATGATGAGGTTAGGCAAAGGAGTAGGCAACCTCGTTTAAGCAGCATATTGTTCAGAGAGAGAGACTCCGCTGGTTTGGCCAGGTTGCCTGTATGGATATTTATAGATTGCAAGTGAATAGGGGGTTATGAACAGTGTGCCCAAAGTCCTCAGAAAGTGTGCTCCAAAGGCCTCAGAAAGTGTCGGAGATCTAGGATGCAATGGGCTGACAATGTCAAACAGGACCTTATTAGAATTGGTGTGCAGTGGCGAGATGCTGTAGATGTAGCTCAGGACAGACTTGCTTGGAGAACTAAATTGCACAGTCTGGTTGGACCTCCATAGCCCATGGCTGCTTGAGGAGGAGGAGGAGGATGATAAAACTCCACAATTTGTGGTGCTAAGTGTGGAGCAATATAATAAAAAAATAGATGATGTACAAAGTGAACTACAAGTGGATATAATTAAAAAAGATCCAACATAAACCCTTAATACAGACTGCTCACTTCAAAAACCATATGCTTCTACCTGAAAAAATGATAAAATCATGTAAGAATCCTCTTATCCACAAACACCTAAATTATTTGTTAAGGCTAAAGTGTATAAAGAATGGAGTTTCTTTTAGAGCACTGGCAAATAAACACAATGCAGACTATTTCCATTGAAAAAGCTCTCAATGAATTTTCAAGGATTATCTATCCACCTAATCTGTATGCATTAACAAATGGTACACAACTGGTAAATGAAATAAAAAGGTTAAGGATGGAAAATAATGACAGGTTATGTTCATTAGACCTAATATCCATGTTCCCAAATGTACGTGAATTGCTGAAGGACATTAAATGTAAATTAGAGTAGTGTACAGAATATGTGTATTATGTACAGAATCTTATGCATATGATTAAATTTATTATGAATAATAATTACTTTAAAGTAAGAGTAACATATATACAGTCGTATCAGAATAATATGACCCCCCCCCCCATTCCCATTATTAGGTAGGTGGTCATATTATTCTGATACGACTGTGTATCATCAAAAACAAAGAGTACCTATGGGTTCACCAGTATCCCCCTATTGGTAGATATCACAATAATAGAAAATATAGTAGTAATGCAATATAGTGATATTAAATATTATCGACATTGTGTGGATGATATACTTATTATTATATACAATAATAATAACATTAATATTCAACAAATAGTGGAAGAAATGAGTACAGTATTTGCCCCCTATTAAACTTAAAACTGAATATGAACAGATAGAAAAACTACCATTTCTAGATGTTTTATTGACAAGAACCAAAGATAGATGTATAAAAATAAAAAAATAAATACCCCCTCAAGCAGCTGCTTGCCACAGAGGTCTGACAGGAGCCTATCAGTTTATAAGCTATAGTAGAAGATCTGAGAGGATGGCAGGGACTCGGATTCCTTTAAATATTGGTCACGACTGAACATCCCATCCGACGGACGGTGGCCTTTCCAAGCCCATCAGTGTCCCCTATTGACCGTGGGCAGGGTGAGGAGTTTTTCAGAGATAAATCTCAGTGCTTAACCCAGCTGGGACTTGAACCTGGGAACTGCTGATTACGAGCCTGGAGTGCTTCTGACTGAACCATCTACACCCCTAATGACAAAGTCCCAGTGCCACCATTACCATGGCAACTACTACTAGATCAATGAGTGGCAGTACCATGCAAATGAGGAAGCATAATACTCATGTAATCATAATGTCATCTACTGAAATATACAAAAACGAGCTACCAGACGAGGAAAGAATCACCGCATTTGAAAAAGCATATGGTCTATGCAAAATGTGCCATTTTTAATTCTTCAATGTTTCTTCTTCAGTGTGTGCTTATATCAGGTGAATGTCCAGTATGAAGATTTATTTATAAGTATAGTAGTCAATGTATATAATATAAATTGGGTAGACTACTATCATCATCATCATCATCCTCAAGCAGCCATGGGCTACGGAGGTCCAACCAGACCGTGCAATTTAGTTCTCCAAGCAAGTCTATCCTGAGCTACATCTACTGCATCTGGCCACTGCACACCAATTCTAACAAGGTCCTGTTTGACATTGTCTGCCCACCGCATCCTAGGTCTCCCCTTCTTTCTCAGGCCTTTAGGCACACTGTTCATAACCCTATTAGCCAATCTATAATTATTCATATGGGCAACATGGCCAAACCAACAGAGTCTCTCTCTGCACAATATGCTGCTTAAAGGAGGATGCAAACTCCTCTGCCTAACCTCATCATTAGTTACAAAGTTGAACCACCTAATGCCCAAGATACTGCGTAAGCATCTGGAATCAAAAGCATCTAGTTTCCTGTTATCTTGTTTACAAAGTGTCCAAGTTTCACAACCATAACTAACCCTAGAAAGAACTAAACTATTATACAGTCTAATTTTAGTCTTTAGGTGTATACGCCTATTTCTCCACACTCTCCATAGATTCTTAAAAGTCCCGGCAGCAATCCCTATTCGTCTGTTAATCTCATGCTGCACATCACCATTATCTGTTACATAGCTCCCAAGATAATTAAACTGTGACACCTGCTCAAGACTGCAACCATTCAGATTAACAGAATCACAGCCTGCCTGACCAATTTTCATCACTTTAGTTTTCTCTCTGTTTATAACCAAACCTACTCTACTACCAGTCTCATCAACAGCTCGAATGAAAGAGTTCATCTCATCAACATCATTTGCCAAAAGGGCTAAATCATCAGCATAATCTAAATCAGAAATTTTCATACCTCCAGTCCATTTAAGGCCAAAATCTTTCCCTTGAAGTGAATTTTGCATAACATAATCAATAATCAAGCTAAAGAGAAGAGGAGACAAAATGCACCCTTGTCGAACACCAGAAGTAATGCTAAACCAATTGCTACAAGCCTTACCAACTCTCACACACGACTCAGTGTTATTATAGAGAGCTTTCATTATGTTAACTAACTTGTCTGGTATACCATATGATCTCACAATCAACCAGAAATTATGACGATCAACAGAGTCGAAAGCCTTTTTGAAATCAACAAAGCTAGCAACCAAAGGTTTCTGAAACTCTAAACATTTCTCAAGAATCTGCCTAAGTGAAAATATCTGATCCACACATCCCCTACCACTTCTGAATCCACATTGCTCATCACGCAATTGACTGTCAACCAGATTCTTAATTCTATTAAGCACAATCATGGAAAGAACTTTACCTGGAACAGAGAGTAGACTGATACCCCTATAGTTATCACAAGAACTGCGATCACCTTTTCTGAAAATAGGGATAACAATAGCTCTGGTAAAATCCTTAGGAACCATGCCTTTATCATAAAAGATATTCAGAATTTCAGTCATCCAATTGGTAACCGAAACATTTCCAGCTCTAAGCATTTCGGTAGTAATTTCATCTACCCCTGGGGATTTATGTAGTTTAAGTTTAGAAACAGCCAAAATAACTTCAGATTGTGTTATAGGGCCAACATTAAAGCCACCAATGCATCTATCATCATTGCAAACAATGGGAGTAGAACTAACTACGTTGTTTGGAACATCACTGAAATGCTCAGCCCACCTAGCCATGACAGAATCCTCCCCTTCTATAACCTTACCTTGTTTATCCTTCAATCCTTGTATGCCTGTCCGTTTTCTACCACACAAAACATTAACTATCTGGTACACATCTCTGCTGTTGTGCTGTCTAACTGCTTCCTCGGCTTTGTCAGCCAAACCATCAAGCCAAAGATTTTTATCAGCAGCTAACTGATCTTTTACACATTTATTAAGTTCTCTGTAATGCTTTCTATTAGGACTAGTAGGGTATTGATTAAGGACATTCCTGCAGTTCTTTCTTTCCGAAATAAGCTCAAGTGCCTTATCACTCAGATAATTCTGCCTCTTCTGCTCCTTTTTTCCTAAAAGAGTACTGTTAGTGTCCAAAAAAGCCTGTTTAAAATGATCCCATTCTTCCTCAACTTCAGTAGTAAGCAAACCATGACTGTGATAATGACTAAGTAACCTATCATGGTAAGCTTTGGCTATAACCGGATCTTTCAGAGCTTCAGTATTAAAAGTAAAATTTTTAACCCTAGCACAACACTTTTTAAGTTTAAGTTGCAACACACTTTTAACAAGGTAATGGTCAGATCCAATTTCAGCTCCCCTATATGCCCTAGTATTCCTAACAGAACTAGCCCATTTGCTGTTAATTAATATGTAATCAATCATATTCTTATGGAGCAAATCAGGTGAAACCCACGTGTACTTATGTATGTCGAGGTGTTTGTAATAAGTGTTAGTTATTCTGAATCCATTGAGTTTACTTACCTGTAGGAGACGTTGCCCATTGCCATTGCAGCTACCAATACCAAAAGGGCCTATTACTCCTCCCCAAAGGTCAGAGTCAGTACAAACTTTGGCATTGAAGTCACCAAGAACAAGGGTAATATCTCCTTTCTTGACAGAATTCAAAATATCCTGAAGTTGTTCATAAAACCTATCCTTCTCATCCTCATCGGCATCCTCAGTGGGGGCATAACAGCAGATAACATTCAAGTCTTTAATGCTTGTCTGAAATTTTGCTGTAAGAAACCTTTCATTAATGCACTCATATCCTAGAAGAGCATCGCTAGTGTGTCTGCTGAAAAGCAGACCCACGCCTTGGTGATGCTTATTGTCGTCCCTCCCTGAAAAGAGAAATTTAAGATTATTTTTAAGAATCTGACCGTTATCTGTCCATCTGGTCTCTTGCAAGCCGAGAATATCTAAATTATAATGGTGGAATTCTTGTGTGAGGACATCAAGAGAAAAAGCTCTGTGCAGAGTCCTCACATTCCAACTACCTATGGAGAGAAAATGGTTAGTGGGAAGTTTAAAGAAACTATGTTTATTGAGAGAGGGAATGCCGACAATATCAAACAGCCCCCTAATCGCAGACATGGGGCAAAGACCCGTTCCCCCACCACTAAAGGCTGAAGCCATCTACACTGGAAGGCTTCCTCCAATGTAGAATTTGATGATGCCAATAGAAGCAAAGAGTTCAGGTGCCTGCGATGACCTCTGCTCAGGATTATCCACCAGCTGATAAACATATCCTGTGAATCTATTCACTTGGGGCTGTCAACCCACAAACAAACAGAAAACACAGCGGAAGATTTTCCCTCCACAGAAACCCACCAGTGCAGCAAAATCAGGATCCATAATCAAGCTCAGAGCCATATATCTGTCCAGTCCAGTAGGTTTATATGGTCAGCACCAGGACCCTGTGTGGTTGACCACTCAGCAGGGTAGAAAAAAAAAAAAAAAGTAGCCATAGTTGTCCAGATCAGTAGGCCACACTAATCTGGCAGCCCTCCTCTTCTGTTCACTTCCACAAGAGAGTATCTCTTTTGAAAGTTACTAACGGTCCGCGCCACGAGAAGGCGGGGTCGGACATTAGGTGCTAGGCCTGGCCGGTTCTATGCATCATCACAGGGGATTGGTGCATAGCTCTCCTTCCAGTGACTACCTAGCTACCATTTACAGACCCGATACTTATATATAAGTGTAGTAGTAAAAAATACTTTTTGAGAACAAAACTCTTAAGATGCATGGTCTGCTAGTCTGTGTGTAGTGGTATTATAGAAAACTGATTGTTTGGAGTATTTTTTTATGTGTGCCAATAATTGAATAATACTAATTAGATATCTTAAAGATCAGAAATATACCTACAGAACAGTGGGATAAAAATTGATTCCAGGATAAAATTTTAACAATGCAGATAGTTGAAATCTAACAATCATATGTTATTACTTATATACTTCAATTTTAGTTTAGATCTCATTTTTCTTGATTTAAGAGTTTCTGCTTTAAATATAAGACTAAAATTTTAAGAAATCAATACAAATAGCTGCTGCTTGGGATTTGCATTTAAGTACATGGGTATGATTCATATAGGATTGTGTCATTATGCATTTGAGTAAGTAATATCAATGATAAAAGTCTGCAAATTTACATTTGTAACGCTCCAAAGAATTATATACTTTTAAAGTTTATTAAGTTTCGGACCCTTTGATCCAATTATTTTCATCCTCCGGATAGCTGAGTTGGGTGCAGGCAATAATTAACAAATTGCCAAAAAATAATTTTTAATTAGGGTTCGAAATACCAGCGAGCGTTAATGAGTAAGAATTCAAAAATATTAAATGATTGTCAAAATGTAAATGTTAATTCTAATCAAACAATTAATGTTACTCAAGAGAAAAAAATTAGTAAAGGTTCAGAAGATTTATATAACAAATTTATTTCCAAAAAACACTCACCAAAACTTCAATAAAGAAGATACTACATCATTTCTCAACTCTGTCCAAAAACTCTGACTACACATACTGCAATAACTGTGCTCAACTCTATTCTGTGCTACTGTGACTAACATGTCACCAGGTTATAACAAGAGGCTACAGAGTCCGCACGTGTCATGTTGCACGCCGGGAAAGACATTTGCATAAATTGACGAACGGCGCAAGCTATGACGCAAGAGTGGGCATGTCCTTGTGCATGTGCTTTAGCAGTGTGATGCCCCTTAACTTTTGCTTTACCTTAACCAGTTTTGTTTAATTTACGTTATATTTATCATTTTGGGTATTTTTATTTCCTTTTTGGCATCACAGCACTCGTTTTCAAGATGTTGTGAGTTGCGTACGCGCAACTCCGATCTTCCGACTGTCCCACTAAAACGCGTGCCAAGGACACGCCCCCTCTTGCGTCATAGCTTGCTTCGTTCGTCATAGTATGTTAATGTCTTTCCCGGCAAGCATTGCCGGCTCTTGTCAAAAACCGGTGACCTGCGTGTCACAGTAGCAGAAGCAATAGCATAAACACAAGTGAGTGCACGAGCACAAGGTGCGTAGCACCAAGCACAGTGCGTGTAGCACAGGAGTTGGAGTTGTGTTTTCTTCATTGATGTCTTGGTGAGTTGAATTATTTTGGAAATAAATCTGTTTTGTTATATTTAAAACCTTTTGAGTCTGTACAGTTTTTTCTCTTGAGCAACGAAAATTAAGGATTTTTGAATTATATTTAAAATTACTTGACAATCATTTTGATTCTTACTCATTAACGCTCGCTGGTATTTGAACCCTAAATCAACTTATTATCAACTTATTCTACTTTTGGCAATTTGTTAAGTATTGCCTGGCGCCCGTCTAAGCTATCCGGAGCATAAAACTTCAAGTATTTTGCATTTGTTTGGAGCGTTACAGAGTCCAATTAAAAGAAGTGGCGCAGCGAACAGGGACTCACCAGTATTTAAAGATAGTATATATATTTGTGGATAAATTTTGTATGATTGTCAAAGATAGTAATTTTTTGAGCTCAGTAGTTGTATGTACTAGTTGTAGATTTAACGGCAGCTTAAGCCGAAAATTTTTGTTGAGCAAGTAGCTTAACATTTTTTGTGCATTATTCAAAGGTACTGAAGTTTCAGCGTAGATATTGCTGAATATTTAAGATATTTGTTGTATGTAATGATTAGAAGTGTCCGGGCACACACGTACGTAGGCACGATAAGAAAAATCTTTTTCGATAAGCAAATTTATATTTTTGTAAGCTTAGTTATAGCTTTAGTATTGTTGTATAGCAGTACCTTTGAGTGCTGCTCAAGATTAAAAAAAAGGTTTTCAAAATTTCGGCAGACCGCTAAACATGTCTGCTAACAATATGGCCGATTCCGCCATAATGACTCCTGACATAGAAAGAGTAAAGGGTAGATTGCAAGATGTAATGATGGAAGCAGAAGTGCTAATGAATCTGCTTGATGAATATCGGGAGAAAAGGGGAACGACAACAACCCCTAAATTTGCTGACAATGCTACGTCAGTTCACCGACGAAGAAACTTTGAACGTAAGGTTCCATTTTCTGTTCCGTCAGAAGCAAGCGATAGAACAGAGTATTTTCAACCGCCACAACGACAATTTGCCAACCCATCCATTAACTATAGTCCTTATGTAAATTGGCCTTTACCTGAGATAAGGTTCGACGGTTCGAAACGTCCGTCATCGTGGACATTTGTCAAGTCCATGGAGGAGCACTTCCGTTTACATGAAGTGCCAAGCAACAAAAAAGTTGTTTTAGCAGTATCTTGCCTAATTGGATGTGCTAAGCAATGGTGGAATAACGTAGGATGTCGTCATGGCATAGAATTTTGGGAAGAATTTAAAAACGAAATCATGGACATATATCCGGCTTATAATGATTTTACAGAACTAGCTACAGAGTTGTTTTCACGAAGACAAAGGGAAAGAGATGACATAGAAAAATTTATATGGGGTACAGTAGAGTTATACCAGCTGTACGATGCTGATGCCGCTGAAATTGATATTGTAAATTGCATTTTGTCTCAATTGCTTTTACCCATTAGAGAATTCCTAGAAGTACGAAACGTGAATTCAATTGCAGAGTTAGTCAAATTGGCTCGGCAATACACTGCAAGAAGAGAATCTGCAGCAAATACACATAACCAACAATGGATGCTATTCCCACCAAAGCAGCGATATCAGGTTGAATCTTGTAGAATGACTCCCGCACGAATGGAAGTTACACGGTCCCGACAATTTGCGCCGAACGCGCCTAAAATATTGCAGAATGAACGAAGTAGAGACTTTGTGCCACGTCAAGCTTCGAACCATAACACTACACCTAAAACTTTGTTTAAACAAACTCAATCTTTCAGATGTAATTTTTGTGGCCGACTAGGACACACTGAAAAATATTGCTATCAAAGGAATGAAAATTCGGGAAACTTTCATCGGGATCTTTGAAGCGAGAGGCCAAGGTTCCTAAAGAAAAGCCCTCTCATGAGTTAAGTCTTGCTACTGTGGGTATACATAATGTCCTACATTTACCTTTTGTGAAGCTTTATCACGATAAGACAGAATTCATAGCTCGCAATGATACAGAAGTCGATCTTCAGTTTGCTAAGGAACAAGTTTTCGACGATATTAATGACGAATGTCAATTGACAGTGCAGCCGCGGTCCCGTGGACTTTTTGACTTACCTTGTGGTCCAGAACAGATTATTTCAGAAGCACCTATAAAATGTCCCGTTAGTGCAAATAATGAAAGTTTAAATAACGAAGTTTGTGAAGTAGAACAACCGTATGAAAAAGCCGTTTTTGAAAAGGTTTCTAAAGTAGAAGTTTTTAATGAAAATAATTTTGAGTCTGATTTAAGTGAAGAAAAAACCAACCAAGAAGTTGTGCTGACCGCAAGTATTCCTGACAAGTCTGGAGGTCCTCAACTATTAAAGCGTCATTTGGAGGCGGACACCAATAAGCCTAGAAAGTACGAGAAAAGGTTCTTCAAAAATCCGCACGGAGCAACGAAACGACCAGAGCCTGCAGAGCGACAACCGGCAGCGAACATCGGGAAGATGACGTCACGAGAGAGATCTACAGCGACGACTTGACTTGAACGAGATCTTCAGTAACAACTTTACGTGAAGCCACCCAACGACGATGGATGTTATCGGAAACGGACTAGATGATTTATCGCCACGGAGTGCCAACAATGAAATTTAAGTATATTTTTCTTTCACTTGGCACTTGTTGATTTATAAATGTTCTCTTTTTTTTCTGGAATAGGGAAGAAGAAGCTTATTGTGATTTATATAGTTAGCGATGTTTAATTTCTTGTTGAAACTTTGGAGTTCGATATTTATTTTTGGAAAGTGAAATTATTGTAGTTCGAGTTTATACTTGTGTGAATAGAATTTTTTTTTGCATTTCTTGTTCATCGAAGTTCTAGTTATTGTATTTATGGGAGTTAAAATGTATTTTTGTAGATTTTTTTTTCGTTTCAGCTGACTGATAGCTGAAAAATTTTGTAAGTCGATATTGGAAAGTTTAAAAATTGTAAAATGTTTATGGATATGAATGAGAAGAGTGAAAGAGAATTAGTGATTTAATATTTTTTATGTTTAAGAATTTGTATTGTAAAATAACGTGCATTCCAAAGTGAATTTATGTAAAAAAAAAGAGATTCATGTAAAAGTTATTGGATGAAATGTTATCATCGTATATTATAAATTATTTACACTCTTTTTTCTTTATTCTTAGATACGATTTATGTATATGTGTTTAAATCTGTTCAGTGTCATCAGTGATATTTATGTGTCAATGATACGTAATTTTTGGGATGACACTGGCAGTATTTATTGGTATATATATAGATGATGACCATGATGATGACTGCAGAATTTTGTTTTTTTTTGTGTACCTTTTTGGAGCTGTCCCCAAATGGCCTAGTCTGATAACCGAGTTGTTACCAGCATAACTCCTTTGGGAGGGGGACGTTAGCTCTGAAGGGGGAGGTAACTAATGATTTTTTATTTCAGCTAGATCGCGATTTCTGTGAAAAGGAGAAGAATTAGCGGATGATTACATTCCCGCTTGTTTCTAAATTTTGAATTTTTTAGCTTTGCGTATTTGAATGTAATTAGGAGGAGATAACAGTATTCGAATACCCGTTTTTTTATGTGATTTAGGAGAAGACTTAGCTTTCACGAATTTTTTATTGTGATTAGGGGAAAAGCGGAAGTTATCACCCCGCTCGCAACAATGTAACCTTCTTTTCTTTTTATCTATTTAACATTGGATTGGATTGTTTTACCTCTGAGCGGCACTTTTTTGCACACCATGGGCTAAATGGACAGGCCACAAGGACCCCGAAGGCTCAGAGGAGGTTGGGGGAGGGGACCCACTGGAACAGCTGTTGGGAGACAGATGGTAGCCTCCCGTCAAGGCCATCCAGCGTGTTCTTTAATGTGCACAGGGTATGGCTCTCCCGCACACGGGGCCACGGCTTAACGTCCCATCCGACGGGCGGCGGCCTTTTCAAGCCCATCGGTGTCCCCTACTGACTGTGGGCAAGGCGGGGAAATTTTGCGGAGATAAATCTCAACGCTGACCCAGCTGGGACTCGAACCTGGGAACTACAGATTACGAGCCTGGTGCGCTACCGACTGAGCCACCCCCGCCCCATCTATTTAACATTATAGAATCTAAGGAAGATTAGGAGTTAATTAACCTGTTTTTTCTCTACAGTTCAAGATATGTCAATTTCGAGTTTGTATCAGAATGTGATACTAGTTAGATCGATGATGCTAGTATACAGGTAACTGTCACAGCCACTGGTATATATTGACACTAGGTTAGCTGTTAATTACATATTTTTGTTAGGAGGAAAAGGGAGGAGGTACCTTTGGTTGTGCTGGAAAATTGTGTCAAAGTGAGAATAGTTCGTCATATCAAAATTTGCGCTAGCATACTTTTACTTATTTATGTTCAGCCATGTGTAAATGACGTTAAATGTGTCCTTTATTCAAAATTGCTCGTCAAAATTTGTTAGGTCAAATCTTTTGACTCCCTTTGGAAGGGGGAGTTGTGATGCCCCATCGTTCACTTTTGCTTTACCTTAACCAGTTTTGTTTAATTTACGTTATATTTATCATTTTGGGGATTTTTATTTCCTTTTTGGCATCACAGCACTCGTTTTCAAGATGTTGTGAGTTGCGCGCGCAACTCCGATCTTCCGACTGTCCCACTAAAACGCGTGCCAAGGACACGCCCCCTCTTGCATCATAGCTTGCTTCGTTCGTCATAGTATGTTAATGTCTTTCCCGGCAAGCATTGCCGGCTCTTGTCAAAAACCGGTGACCTGCGTGTCACAGTAGCAGAAGCAATAGCATAAGCACAAGTGAGTGCACGAGCACAAGGTGCGTAGCACCAAGCACAGTGCGTGTAGCACAGGAGTTGGAGTTGTGTTTTCTTCATTGATGTCTTGGTGAGTTGAATTATTTTGGAAATAAATCTGTTTTGTTATATTTAAAACCTTTTGAGTCTGTACAGTTTTTTCTCTTGAGCAACGAAAATTAAGGATTTTTGAATTATATTTAAAATTACTTGACAATCATTTTGATTCTTACTCATTAACGCTCGCTGGTATTTGAACCCTAAATCAACTTATTATCAACTTATTCTACTTTTGGCAATTTGTTAAGTATTGCCTGGCGCCCGTCTAAGCTATCCGGAGCATAAAACTTCATGTATTTTGAATTATATCATCTTTGTGGCACTGAAAGGGTGGTGGTGGTGGTGGTGGGGGGGGGGGGGGTTGGCTTTAAAATCATTCAATATAAACATAAAAACTCACAATTCAAAAAAATATATATTTTTCTTGAGAGGGGGGGGGGGGGGGGGGTGAAACTTTCTACGTGAGTTTAGCAGAGGGAAAGCCTTCCTGAAATTGCCCTCCCACGTGACAGCTGATTCCTGTAACAAGGAAGTCTATTTGCTTCCTTATCCAAGACATTCATTTTCAGAAAATGGTACAAGCTCAAAGATTTTTACTAAAAAAACAAGAAATAATAGAAGAAAAATTACATATAACCTAATCGGATGTTAAATAAAATATCCGCAACAACTTTTAAGCCAGCGTCCGATCTAGCATAACTCGGAAAGATCGATAAATCAGCCGATTGAAGATCACTAACTAACGGAAGTAAATATACAGAAATTAATTTGCTTTCGTATCCAAGACCTCATTTTCAGAAAATGATACTATATCAAAGTTTTACTGGAAAAGTAATAAATAATAAAATAAAAATTAACATATAGCCTAATGCAATGTTCAAATATCCACAACAACAAGTTGTAGGCATCCATATGATATAACATAACTATAAAAAAAATCAATATTTATCGATCAGCCGAAAGATCACTAATTTCCGAAAATAAATCTACTGAAATGAAAACTAAGGTTTAAATATAAAAAAATACTAACTTTACAAAGAATATCTAATATGCTGGACCAAAACTGTAAAAAACACTTATAGCACACAGAACGGAGATAGCATGTGTCATCCTTCTGCCGACTAGTTTGACTCAGTGAAGCATAACTAATTTAATGCAGCTGCAACCAGAATTTCTAAGAAGGATGTGTTTACTTCCAGTTTCAATTTTAAGGTGAGAAAGATGCATAGAATACTGGGAAAAATGATAAAAATAACTTGGGAATACTGAAATAGGTTTATGACAGAAAAGTGGGAAAGGGAAAAAAAAAGTGGTGGTACGTATTTTGTAATTACTTCCAAAATCTATCATTTTTAAAAATAGTTTTGTTAATTTTTAGGAGATTTTCGAAAATTTAAGGAAATATTTGTTGATAATAGTTCAAATCAAACTTGTGAGCATAAATCAGAAGACTGCTTTAGCAAATATCAACATTAAGAAGCAAATTGGCATTACCGTTTAGTGCTTCTAAGAAATGGCAATCAAATGGCTTTATAAAATTATTTATATTGTAGTTTAATAAAATATGCATCAAATTAAAAAATACAACATTATTTTTGAAGCCTGAATTATATATTTTTTATAAGATATATATATGTATAAATTACAATAGCAATTTTTATTTTTAAAAAATCGATTTTTTTTTGTTTACTAAAAACGGATGTTGGATAAAAATGGATGTCTAGGACCTCTCAATTCAGATTCTCTGAAATATACAGACGATGTGGGCTCTGAAAGGGTTAAGGATGAACTGATATTTCAGTGCAACTTCAGTTTTTGAATTCAGTATTTCTGTTTCCAATGGCAACAGATTCAAGTTTTGTTATCAGCATCTATTTGATCAGTGGTCCATAAGTGCAATTTAAATTACTCTGCTGCAAAGTGATTTTCTGGTTGGTTTTCATTGCATGACAATCATTTAGTAAAATTTTCCATGCTGCAGAAAGTTAGAATAATGCCAATGCAAAAACAATGTTTATTACATGGATGCTGGTAGAGTGGTTATGGCATTCCTTTCCCTCTCCCCTGAACGAAAACAACATTAAAATGTGTCCATTAATATATCATCTTCTTTTAGAAATAATGTAAACAATGAAATATCAGTATAATGAAATAATGCATGTGACCAAAATATATTCCTTATATTGAAATTTCAATATAGTGAAATGCAACAGAAGTAATTCTGTGATAGTTACACATCACAAAATAATCATTATGAAATAAATATACCATATATCAGAGTTTACTTCTCAAAAGAGTCAGTATTTTTTTATTGTCTGTTCCAACAAGCATCTTTGCTTCCTTCAATTCTGAGACCATGTTGCAAATCTCCAACACAACAACAATTTTCCAGAACATCTTTCCATGTCATTACAAAACGGCAAAACTTTCATGTCATATTGGCTGCTAATAATGAAACTAATTAATAAACTTAGCTAAAACAATAATAATAACTAATAAATATCACAATCATTTGAATTTAATTAAAAAACTCAAGGGTTTGAAACTGTTTTGAAGTAACTTTCTGCTGGATCCTGCCACTGCTTACAGCAGTAGAATCATGTAGATCTCAAAGTTTGAAAACCCCCTTTTTTGCTACTGTAATGCAGCAACACCACTTTAAATCTTTATGTCACATATTTAATAGGACTGTGATTGGTTATGATCATGATAATGATATATACAAAAAGAAAATCCTTAAACAATATGTACAATTTGCTTTGATTTCTAACATCTGGCAAAAATGCAATTATTAAAATGCTGTGAAATATCTATTATTATTAATATTATTATTGCTATTATAATAGATATTTGACAGCATTTATATCATTGTATTGCTGACAGATGTTAGAAATCAAAGTACTTAAAGGTACGAAATTGTACATATTGCTAAGGATTTTCTTTTTACAAATTTCATTATCATGATCATATTTTTTGGAGGTAAATTTTTATTATGTTAAACTGATATTTTCAGAATTATGTGTTAATTAAAATGAAACATTTTTAGATAGAGATACATAGTAAATTGACTGGAATCAGAAAATAGTTTTATTATACTGAATACATAATTAAAAGGACCTTTTTGGTCAGAAATTAATTAAAAATAACTTAAAATTCTCTGACATTCAGCTATAAAATTTTGAAGTTTATCCTTCAAACTATTTGCATGTTAAAAGTTTTTAGGAGAAAACACGGAAGCTTTTCGGGACAAGGACAGTGCTCCATCTTCAGTGAAGTGATACTATGATACTATGTGGTGATGTTACAGCTGTTTAGAGCTTCTTTCTACATGTTGTGAAGGGCGATTCCAGTGTGTGTGGGGGGGGGACAGGTGAGGTCATTATTTCAATAGCTTCGCAGACTATGGTTCCATAGAAAATGGATGCACATGCAAGCAGTGTTCTCAGTCTATAGTTGCCACGTGTTGTACTGCTAGTGTCGTGCCCACAGAGATTTATCCTGTGGACACAACTAGGGGGGCCAAAAGGTTTGTGAATATTCATTTTGCAAGATGGGAACAAAGACTCTTGTTTTGCCATCGAGTTCCACGAATTTTCCTTCGACGCTGTTTGCCCAGATGGCGAGTTACGCTCCAGGCATGGAAACTTTCGGGACTAGAGAGGCGGTCAGCATCAAACGCCACAAGGAAGGCGAATTGACTTGTTTCAGCCATCTTCAACCAATGGCGATAATCCGCATCAGCTTTACGCACTGACCTCGGCTAGAGGTCGTGGCCGAAAAAGGGGGAAGTATGAACTGGTAAAAAAAAAAAAGACTTTTCAGTTTCTCTCCAGTCTTTGCTCCCACTCAGTATTGTCGTCCAGTCGTCTCTCTCTCTCCGTCTCCCGAGTGATGGGAGCACCAGCGAAGAAGATGAGCATTCCTCCTTTGTCCTAACTGAACTCTGCCGATAACGTATAATTCAATGATGCCTGACTCACCAGCCAAGCGGCCCACGAACAGCGTCTCCACCACGGCAACATGAAAAGCAAGTAGGGGTCACTATCATCACTAAATCTGTAGATTTCCCCATGTGCGCGTTTCTGCCAGCCGCCGCCACTGTGCCCGAATTTGGGACCACGAACTATAAGAACTTTTTAGAGCTAGTGGCTCGGACTTATTTGGTTTCTTTAAAAAATTACACAATGCAAATGTCCACCCGTTTGGGAAAGTGAATCCTTTTAGCGATTTCTCCCCTAGTTGTCGCCACCCCATCTCCCAGAGCTGGTGGGGTGCACAACACTAGCTCGGCAGTGGAAGTTGTTAGCTTGTTTTGGTTGACATCTGTTTGATGCTCTGCGAACCTCTTTTGTAAAGAATTCATGGTTTTTTTCAATGTAGTACACAACAGAATTATCTGGCAAATGTAGGGGAAATCGGTACATGCCCAATTTTCAAAGTAGGTTAAATTTGTCTCTGTCCCTTTTGATTAATTTCTTCAGATTTGAAGCTGGGCTGAAAACAATTTTGATATTTTGGGCTCTGAGTAATTTTTGGACTGATTCACATAGGACAGGAATGTAAGAAATAGGTCCGGCAAAGGTTGCATGTTTGGAGTCCGTGATTGGTAGGAGAGCTGAATCTCTTCTGTGTTCGTTTCTATATTTATTGATTAGCTTTTCTATTGTTGTTGGTTGGAAGCCATGGGACACAGCAAGGGAATGGATTTTTTTAATTTCTTTTTTAAGCAACTGCTTGTTTGAAGATATATAGTATGGTCCAAAAGTTTCCGGCCCAAGGGTATTAAAGAGGTAATAGAATCAAACAATAATTTTTATATTTTAATATAATCACCCTTTATTTCAATACATTTTTTAGAACAGCTAATTAACTTTTCTATACCATTAAAAAAAAATCTGAATTTTGGTCCTTGAAATAGTCTAAAACTGCAGAAATGACTTCTTCATCACTTGTAAATTTTTCCCACTCAGATCCAACTTCAATTTTGAAAACAAAAAATAGTCGCTAGGGGCTAGGTCGAGGCAGTACAGTGGGTGATTTAATTCCTGGAAACCACATTGCTGAATAGCAGCCTTCATAGCAACTGAAGAGTGTACTGGCGCATTGTGCAATAATCTCACTCTCCGAGACAGCTTTCCTCGGCATTTCTCTTTGATGGTATCCTTCAATTTGTACATTAATGATGCATAATATTCAACAGTAACTGTAGTATTTCATTCCTTAAAGTTGACTTGCAGAATCTCGTTTTAAAATAAAAACAAAAATTTAAATTAAAAAAATTAAGTAAAAATAATAAAAATTTTAAAAATAATAAAAATAATAAAAATGAAATTTTTTTTAAAAATCTAAACGTTGTTTAATTTTTGCTGGGCTTTTGCCTTCTTTCATCAAAAATTTAATGACCACACGATACTCAAATTCAAACATTTTAAAATATTGTGCAACGGCACTTCTATCTCCGATGCTAGCTGAAGTGCTACTGATGCTAGAGCTGCAAAATTTTAATTGCAGTGCGACAAAACATAGAGTGGAGGTTGACAGAGATAGACCTGTCAATTCTTGTTATAACATGTTTGGGCTGGAAACCTTTGGACCTTACTACATATGGTGAAGGTCCAGTGGGTGAGGGAATGAAAGGCTGCAATTTTGTATGCCCATGGGGTGTACGAGTCTGTGAGTATGACAGAGGACTAAATAGGGGATGGCACCACTGCCATCCTCTATTTAGATGTCCTCATCCAAAAAGATGACACAGGAGCCTTGACAACATCTGTATACCAAAAGCCTACCTACATCTCCTACATCATATACCCCATGGGCATAAAAAATTGCAGCCTTCTGTTCCCTAACCCATAGGGTTTTCACCATATCTTCAAATGAGCAGTTGCTTAAAAAAGAAATTAAAAAAAATCATTCCATTGCTGTGCCCCATGGCTTTCAACCAACAACAATAGAAAAGCTAATCAATAATCACAGACTCCAAACATGCAACCTTTGCTGGACCTATTTCTTACGTTCCTGTCCTATGCGAATCAGTCTGCAAGTTACTCAGAGCTCAAAATATTAAAATTGTTTTCAGCCCAGCTCCAAATCTAAAGAAATTAACCATAGTCCACGAGGCTATTGAAATAATGACCTTGACTGCCCCCCCCCCCTGCAACCGAGACACTGGAATCACCCTTCACGACATATGGAAAGAAGCTCTAAACAGCTGTAATGTCACCACATACCGTTTCCCTGAAAATAAGACTGGGTCTTATATTAATTTTTGCTCCAAAAGGCACATTAGAGCTTATTTTCAGAGAATATCTTATTTTTTCATGTACAAAAATCTACATTTATTCAAATACAGTCATGTCATCTTCTTCTGGAACATCATCATAACTCTCCAAACCCAGAATTCCGGCCTGAATTTCTTGGAACTCCATTTCCTGTAGAACCATTGGCCCCAATCTCTCATGTCCAGCAATAGATTTATAATTAAGTATTTACAAATACTTAATTATAATTTATACTATCGTTTATTTTAAGTATTAATGTCAGTAATATTATTTACTTATATTTAATTATATATTATTATTATTTTATAATTCAATATGTCCGTCGTGTGTTGCAATGGACATACTAAATGCACGCATCTGGCTGATTATCTTAACTGAGGCTTATTTTTGGGGTAGGGCTTATATTACAAGCATCCTGAAAAATCATACTACGGCTTATTTTCCGGTTAGGTCTTATTTTCGAGGAAATATGGTAGTATCACTTCACTGAAGGCGGAGCACTCTTGCTCTGAAAAACTTCCAAATTTTCTCCTAAAAATTTTCAATGTGCAAATAGTTTGAAGGATAAACTTTAAAATTTTATTGCTCAATGACAGAGAATTTTAAGTTATTTTTAAGTATACTGAATATTTCATTACTCTGGCCTTTGTTATATTGACATTTTACTACAGGTACAAGGGTGGATTATTTCGTTTCTGGGCTGTCATTGCCAACAATTAGCAGCTTTTCATATGATATAATACAAAATATGCAGCAACACAATGATTCTCCAAGAAAATTGTGTGCAAGTTGAAACGTGGTGCAGTATGGTTGTATGTAACAGCAGAACAGTACACAGTCAATCTGTCACTTTGTTGCTCTGGAAAGGTGTTCATTTTTTTGTGTACGATTTTTTGCAGTCTATGGCTGATCTGGAAACTGAGCAGTGATATACAATATTGTGTTCACTAAGGCTTAAGTGGCACACAGTCACAGAAATGTATGAAGTATATAAAGAACAGTACTTGAAACTTTTGATTTTTCAAGTGGAACAAATGCTTCACACACAGGTGTGATTTTGTGACTGATAACTCGAGATCTGGGCAACCAAGCATTGTTCTCCACACACTCGAGTCATTTCTGTTATTCTCTGTCCACAAGTCTCAGCAGAACACATTAATATATCACATTCCACTGCTAAATCTCCAGATTAGCCATATCCTACAAAAAAAAAATCAAAAAAATAAACACCTTTGTAAAGTAAGAAAATGACAGAAATTGACTGCATATTGTTCTGCTGTTCAATGTGATTCAATGGGTATTCACTGTGGCAGCCAGGATCAAGGTGATCCTGGCTGCCACAATGAGAACAAGTGGGTTTGTCCCAGCAAGCTGTGTGGACATGGCTGTACCTCTGACATTGGAAATAACAGAGAGGGTTAGTAATGTACGGCCCTACGTCATAGTGAAGGTATCCTGCTTTGATGGAAGAAGGCAGGCAATGTTAGTTAACATAAATTAACAGTAAACACGAAAATTAGCACCCAGGTGGGTACTAATTCCCATGTGTCCGGTGGACTGCTATCACTCCCTGGGATAAAAGCTCTGAGAAGATTTCCTTCTCAGAAATATTGAGGTGGTCCCATTCGGAGATTATGCCCCGAGATGAACTGAGCATCTTGTGAGGTGTGATGGTGACCACCACCCCACCAATCACTATAACATTCAAAAGTAATCAATCAGCAGACACTTTTAAGTCGATTTTAGTTTTTGAGGAAAAATTGCCTTGAGCCGGGTGGGATACAAACCCACAACCTCCTGATAACATGTCAGGTGCTCTGGACCACTGAGCTACCGGCCGCCGATCAAGATTTCCTCTAACTAGCGCTATGAACATTCCTTCTATGTTTCCCGTTGGCACTTTTTTTCCCATTGGCGTTTTTTGGCGACAATATTTCCAGCCACAAGCGGCACTTATATTGCCCAATAGATGAAAGCATATACGATAAGTATGCAGATATAATAAATAATGAATGATTAATTAATGAAATGACTCATTAATGAAATAACTCATCAGAGTTAACTCGACAGATATTCAAATCAATCAGCAGACACTTTTACGTCGATTTTAGTTTTTGAGGAAAAATTGTCTTGAGCCGGGTGGGATACGAACCCACGACCTCCTGATAACATGTCAGGTGCTCTGGGCCACTGAGCTACCGGCCGCCGATCAAGATTTCCTCTAACTAGCGCTATGAACATTCCTTCTATGTTTCACGTTGGCGCTTTTGCCGACAATATTTCCAGCCACAAGCGGCACTTATATTGCCCAATAGATGAAAGCATATACGATAAGTATGCAGATATAATTAATTAATGGAATGACTCATTAATGAAATAACTCATCAGAGTTAACTCGACAGATATTCAAATCAATCAGCAGACACTTTTACGTTGATATCGACGTAAAAGCGCCAACGGGAAACATAGAAGGAATGTTCATAGCGCTAGTTAGAGGAAATCTTGATCGGCGGCCGGTAGCTCAGTGGTCCAGAGCACCTGACATGTTATCAGGAGGTCGTGGGTTCGTATCCCACCCGGCTCAAGACAATTTTTCCTCAAAAACTAACATCGACGTAAAAGTGTCTGCTGATTGATTTGAATATCTGTCGAGTTAACTCTGATGAGTTATTTCATTAATGAGTCATTTCATTAATTAATTATACATTCAAAAGTAGCTCAGAATGTTTCAAGCATGCAGACTTCACATGCAAGTCACCAGATCTTAGGCACTTGACTGATTTTGGAACTACCACGAGACTTTCCAGACCTTAGCTGATAAAAAAGGGGGACATATCCCCAATCACCTGATCACCCATGGAATGAAGCATCAAATAATCTCAGGGACAAAGGAAACATCAAATAATATCAAGGACAAAGAAAAAGACACCAATGATGACGGCGATGATAATGAAGATGGGGGCTCATGGCAAGCCCTTTTGGCGGCATTGGTCAATGAATTTCCTTTAATGAAATTCATGTTTGATTTTTGGTGGTTCAGTGCCCATTGTCTTCATTGACCATGAATTCCAACAAGGCGATGCCCAATTGGGGGTCAGAGCTGCCCGAACACCATATCCACACAGCAAGTTAGTAAATCACTCGCAACTAAACCAGAATGAAAAGGAAAAGAGAAATGTGAGAAACTCACTCGAGTCCTCACAAAATAAAATAAGCAAAAAAAAAGTGTAAGAACCAAACTGGCCTCACAAAAGAAAGAAAACTACAAAATTGGTAAATATGTAGGGAAATTTGCAAACCATGGCTAGGCACTCACCTACTACACAGTAGGCCAGAGCAGGTCCAGTTCACCAGATGATTGATCCCGAAGGGAACACCTCAGGACCTCCTATTACCTGAAGCAGAGGCCAAAGCAGCATTTAGTCATCATCATCATCCTCAAGCAGCCACGGGCTACAGAGGTCCAACCAGACCATGCAGTTTAATTCTCCAAGCATATCTGTCCTGATCTACATCTGCTGCATCCGGCCACTGCACACCAATTCTAACAAGGTCCTGTTTCACATTGTCTGCCCACCGAATCCCAGGTCTCCCCAACCTTCTGAGACCTCTAGGCACACTGTTCATAACCTTATTCGCTAATCTATAATTATCCATACAGGCAACATGGCCAAATCAGCAGTCTCTTTCTGCACAATATGCTGCTTAAAGGAGGTTGCCTACTCCTTTGCCTAAATTCATCATTAGTTACAAAATTAAACCACCTAATGCCCAAGAAACTGCATAAGAATTTTGAATCAAAAGCATCAAGATTTGTGTTATCTTGTTTGCAAGTTTTCACTACCATAGCTAACCATAGAAAAAACAAAACAATTATACAGTCTAATTTTAGTCTTTAGGTGTATACGCCTATTTCTCCACAATCTCCATAGATTCTTAAAAGTCCCGGCAGCAATCCCTATTCGTCTATTAATCTCATGCCACACATCACCAGTATCTGTTGCATATCTCTCAAGGTAACTAAACTGTGACACCTGCTCAAGACTGCAACCATTCAGATGAACTGAATCACAACCTACGTGACCAATTTTCATCCCTTTAGTTTTCTCTCTGTTTATAACCAAACCTACTCTACTACCATTTTCATCAACAGCTCGAATGAAAGAGTTCATCTCATCAACATCATTTGTCAAAAGGGCTAAATCATCAGCATAATCTAAATCAGAAATTTTCATATCTCCAGTCCATTTAAGGCCAAAATCTTTCCCTTGCAATAAATTTTGCATAACGTAATCAATAACCAAGCTAAAGAGAAAAGGAGACAAAATGCACCCTTACTGAACACCAGAAGTAATGCTAAACCAAATGCTACAAACCTTACCAACTCTCACACACAACTCAGTGTTATTATAGAGAGCTTTCATTACGTTAACTAACTTGTCTGAAACACCACATGATCTCACAATCAACCACAAATTATGTCGATCAACAGAGTCGAAAGCCTTTTTGAAATCAACAAAGCTAGCAACCAAAGGTTTCTGAAACTCTAAACATTTCTCAAGAATCTGCGTAAGTGAAAATATCTGATCCACACATCCCCTACCACTTCTGAATCCACATTGCTCATCACGCAATTGACTGTCAACCAGATTCTTAAATCTATTAAGCACAATCATGGAAAGAACTTTACCTGGAACAGACAGTAGGCTGATACCCCTAGAGTTATCACAAGAACTGTGATCACCTTTTTTGAAAATAGGGATAATAATAGCTCTGGTAAAATCTTTAGGAACCATGCCTTTATCATAAAGGATACACAAAATTTCAGTCATCCAAGTGGTAACCGAAATATTCCCAGCTCTAAGCATTTCAGTAGTAATTTTATCCACCCCTGGGGATTTATGAAGTTTAAGTTTAGAAATAGCCAAAATAACTTCAGACTGTGTTATAGGGCCAACATTAAAGCCACCAATGCATTTATCATCATTACAAACAATGGAAGTAGAACTAACCACATTGTTTAGAACATCACTGAAATGCTCAGCCCACCTAGCCATGATCTTACCTTGTTTATCCTTCAATCCCTGCATACCTGTTCGTTTTCTACCACACAAAACATTAACAATCTGGTACAGCTCTCTGTTGTTGTGCTGCCTAACTGCTTCCTCAACTTTGTCAGCCAAGCCATCAAGCCAAAGATTCTTATCAGTAGCTAACTGATCCTTTACACATTTATTAAGCTCTCTGTAATCCTTTTTATTAGGACTAGTAGGGTACTGATTAAGGACATTCTGGCAGTTCTTTCTTTCTGAAATAAGCTCAAGTGCCTTATCACTCAAATAATTCTGCCTCCTTTGCTCCTTTTTTCCTAAAAGAGTACTGTTAGTTTCCAAAAAAGCCTGTTTAAAATGGCCCCATTCTTCCTCAACTTCAGTAGTAAGCAAACCATGACTGTCATAATAACTAAGTAACCTATCATGGTAAGCTTTGGGTATAACTGGGTCTTTCAGAGCTTCAGTATTAAAAGTAAATTTTTTAACCCTAGCACAACACTTTTTAAGTTTAAGTTGCAAGACAATTTTAACAAGGTAATGGTCAGATCCAATTTCAGCTCCCCTATATGCCCTGGTATTTCTAACAGAACTAGCCCATTTGCTGTTAATTAATATATAATCAATCATATTCCTATGCAGCCCATCAGGTGAAACCCATGTGTATTTATGTATGTCGCGGTGTTTGTAATATGTGTTAGTTATTCTGAAACCATTGAGTTTACTTACCTGTAGGAGACGTTGCCCATTGCCATTGCAGCTACCAATACCAAAAGGGCCTATTACTCCTCCCCAAAGGTCAGAGTCGGTACCAACTTTGGCATTGAAGTCACCAAGAACAAGGGTAATATCTCCTTTCTTGACAGAATTCAAAATATCCTGAAGTTATCCGTAAAACCTCATCAGCATCCTCAGTGGGGGCATAACAGTAGATAACATTCAGTCTTTAATGCTTGTCTGAAATTTTGCTGTAAGAAACCTTTCATTAATGCACTCATATCCTAGAAGAGCATCACTAGCATGTCTGCTGAGCAGCAGACCCACGCCTTGGTGATGCTTTCCATCCTCCCTCCCTGTAAAGAGAAATTTAAAGTTACTTTTAAGTATCTCACCTTTACCTGTCCATCTGGTCTCTTGCAAGCCTAGAATATCTAGGTTATAGCGCTGGAATTCCTGCATGAGGACATCAAGAGAATAATCTCTATGTAATGTCCTCACATTCCACGTTCCTGCAGAGAGAAAATGATTAGTAGGATTTTTAAGGAAACTAGGTTTATTGAGATAGGTAGGGCCAACAATATCAAACAGCCCCCTGATTGCAGGCATGGGGCAAAGGCTGAAGTCACCGATGCCGGTAGGAACTTCAGGCACCACCTTTTCAAGGTGGTGCCTGAAGGAAGAGATTATTCTCATTAAGCTCTCTTTTATTCTTATTAATCTCTCTGAAGACTCTTATTAAGTCTCTCTAAGTCTGATTATTCTTATTAAGCTCTCTGTAATCCTTTCTTGATAGAAAGGATTACAGAGAGCTTAATAAACGTGGTTTCAAGGCATGGTTCCTAAAGATTTTACCAGAGCTACCCTTTTTCAAGTGCCATATGGCCTGCCTGTGACACATTACTCCAGTTTAGGCTTGACGATGCCCAACTAGCTAAGTAAGGTTCAGGTACCTGCGATGGCCTCTGATTAGGATTATCCACCAGCTGATATAAGGTATCTCATGCCTCTGTTCACTTAGGGCTGGCAACCCAGAAGCAAACAGAAAACACAGCGGTAGATTCTCTCTCAACAGAGGCCCACCAGTGCAGCAAGTCCAGGATCCATAATCAAGCTCAAATCCATAAACAAGTCCAGTCCAGTAGGTATAAATGGTCAGCACCAGGATCCTGTGAAGTTGACCACTCCTCAGCAGGGTTGAAAAAAAAAGTGGCCATAGATGACCAGATCAGTAGGCCATACTAAACTGGCAGCCCTTCCCTTCTGTTCCCTTCCAAAAGAGAATATCTCTTTTGAAAGGTACTAACGGCCTGCACCACGAGAAGGCGGGGTTGGACATTAGGTGCTAGACCTGGCCGGGTCTGTGCATCATCACTAGGAAGTTGTACACAGCTCTCCTTCCAGTTTATGCCCAGAATATGCTGCCCAGCCCTGCAATGAACAGGCTCCTCAAAGGTAAAACAGGACAAATGGGACCTCACTAGTCCTCACTAGTCATGAGCTGAGATCAGCAGACAGGGACCCCCGAAAAACTACCAGTTTCCTCCTTTCCAGGGACATGGGTATCCATGCATGGCAAACATGTGGGTGAGTATTCAGAACCCTGTGAAGGTATCCAAGCCAGCAGAGCCTTCACAGGGTGGTCTTCTCACCACGGACAAGAGCTCTCACCAAGGGGTGAGAGCTCTTGTCACAGTGTAAGTAAGATAAATTTAATAAAACTCTATAATATTGTATATAACATATATTATAAATAAAACATACCAGAAGTAAAGCAGTATACTCTAACATGGTAACAATGGTAAATCAGGATATATGGAAACAATAATTTACAATATGTATGCCAAAATGGAATATAAGATGTATTTGTCTGTATTTCAGGTATACAGGTGTGTCCTTGACATAGAACAAAATTCTTTACAAGAGATGATAACAATATTTTGGATTTTTAGGTAAAGATAAATGCCATCAAAGATGAGTTGTTACATATTTGATGCTTCTACAGTTGAATGATTAATTTCAAGTGCTTGAATAGCACTAACCAAAAAGTATCAGCAGCTTTGATACCATAAAGTCTGAGTGCACAGACTGTTCTAAGTTGGTGATCTACTTTACCTGACCAAATTACCTTACCTAGGTCTGCTTTTCTTACCTATTACCTTACTTTACCCAATTCCTGACTTGCAATATCACAATTTTTACAAGACTAGACTAATGGCTAGTTATTGGAGCTTATGCATCATCATCATCATCCTCCTCAAGCAGCCATGGGCTACGGAGGTCCAACCAGACCGTGCAATTTAGTTCTCCAAGCAAGTCTATCCTGAGCTACATCTACTGCATCTGGCCACTGCACACCAATTCTAACAAGTCCTGTTTGAAATTGTCTGCCCACCGCATCCTAGGTCTCCCCTTCTTTCTGAGGCCTTTAGGCACACTGTTCATAACCCTATTCGCCAATCTATAATTATTCATACGGGCAACATGGCCAAACCAACGGAGTCCCTCTCTGCACAATATGCTGCTTAAAGGAGGTTGCAAACTCCTTTGCCTAATCTCATCATTAGTTACAAAGTTGAACCACCTAATGCCCAAGATACTGCGTAAGCATCTGGAATCAAAAGCATCTAGTTTCCTGTTATCTTGTTTACAAAGTGTCCAAGTTTCACTACCATAACTAACCCTAGAAAGAACCAAACTATTATACAGTCTAATTTTAGTCTTTAGGTGTATACGCCTATTTCTCCACACTCTCCATAGGTTCTTAAAAGTCCCGGCAGCAATCCCTATTCGTCTGTTAATCTCATGCCGTACATCGCAATTATCTGTTACATAGCTCCCAAGATAATTAAACTGTGACACCTGCTCAAGACTGCAACCATTCAGATTAACTGAATCACAGCCTGCCTGACCAATTTTCATCACTTTAGTTTTCTCTCTATTTATAACCAAACCTACTCTACTACCAGTCTCATCAACAGCTCGAATGAAAGAGTTCATCTAATCAACATCATTTGCCAAAAGGGCTAAATCATCAGCATAATCTAAATCAGCAATTTTCGTATCTCCAGCCCATTTAAGGCCAAAATCTTTCCCTTGAAGTGAATTTTGCATAACATAATCAATAATCAAGCTAAAGAGAAAAGGAGAAAAAATGCACCCTTGTCGAACACCAGAAGTAATCCTAAACCAATTGCTACAAGCCTTACCAACTCTCACACACGACTCAGTGTTATTATAGAGAGCTTTCATAACGTTAACTAACTTGTCTGGTATACCATATGATCTCACAATCAACCACAAATTATGACGATCAACAGAGTCGAAAGCCTTTTTGAAATCAACAAAGCTAGCAACCAAAGGTTTCTGAAACTCTAAACATTTCTCAAGAATCTGCCTAAGTGAAAATATCTGATCCACACATCCCCTACCACGTCTGAATCCACTTTGCTCATCACGCAATTGACTGTCAACCAGATTCTTAATTCTATTAAGCACAATCATGGAAAGAACTTTACCTGGAACAGAGAGTAGGCTGATACCCCTATAGTTATCACAATAACTGTGATCACCTTTTTTGAAAATAGGGATAACAATAGCTCTGGTAAAATCCTTAGGAACCATGCCTTTATCATAAAAGATATTCAGAATTTCAGTCATCCAAGTGGTAAACGAAACATTCCCAGCTCTAAACATTTCCATAGTAATTTCATCTACCCCTGGGGATTTATTAAATTTAAGTTTAGAAACAGCCAAAATAACTTCAGATTGTGTTATAGGGCCAACATTAAAGCCACCAATGCATCTATCATCATTGCAAACAATGGGAGTAGAACTAACTACATTGTTTAGAACATCACTGAAATGCTCAGCCCACCTAGCCATGACAGAATCCTCCCCTTCTATAACCTTACCTTGTTTATCCTTCAATCCTTGTATGCCTGTCCGTTTTCTACCACACAAAACATTAACTATCTGGTACAGCTCTCTGCTGTTGTGCTGTCTAACTGCTTCCTCGGCTTTGTCAGCCAAACCATCAAGCCAAAGATTCTTATCAGCAGCTAACTGATCCTTTACAAGTTTATTAAGGTCTCTGTAATGCTTTCTATTAGGACTAGTAGGGTATTGATTAAGGACATTCCTGCAGTTCTTTCTTTCCGAAATAAGCTCAAGTGCCTTATCACTCAGATAATTTTGCCTCTTCTGCTCCTTTTTTCCTAAAAGAGTACTGTTAGTGTCCAAAAAAGCCAGTTTAAAATGATCCCATTCTTCCTCAACTTCAGTAGTAAGCAAACCATGACTGTCATAATGACTAAGTAACCTATCATGGTAAGCTTTGGCTATAACTTGATCTTTCAGAGCTTCAGTATTAAAAGTAAATTTTTTAACCCTAGCACAACACTTTTTAAGTTTAAGTTGCAACACACTTTTAACAAGGTAATGGTCAGATCCAATTTCAGCTCCCCTATATGCCCTGGTATTCCTAACAGAACTAGCCCATTTGCTGTTAATTAATATGTAATCAATCATATTCTTATGCAGCCCATCAGGTGAAACCCATGTGTACTTATGTATGTTGCGGTGTTTGTAATAAGTGTTAGTTATTCTGAATCCATTGAGTTTACTTACCTGTAGGAGATGTTGCCCATTGCCATTGCAGCTACCAATACCAAAAGGGCCTATTACTCCTCCCCAAAGGTCAGAGTCAGTACCAACTTTGGCATTGAAGTCACCAAGAACAAGGGTAATATCTCCTTTCTTAACAGAATTCAAAATATCCTGAAGTTGTTCATAAAACCTATCCTTCTCATCCTCATCGGCATCCTCAGTGGGGGCATAACAGCAGATAACATTCAAGTCTTTAACGCTTGTCTGAAATTTTGCTGTAAGAAACCTTTCATTAATGCACTCATATCCTAGAAGAGCATCGCTAGCGTGTCTGCTGAGAAGCAGACCCACGCCTTGGTGATGCTTATTGTCGCCCCTCCCTGAAAAGAGAAATTTAAGATTATTTTTAAGAATCTGACCTTTATCTATCCATCTGGTCTCTTGCAAGCCGAGAATATCTAAATTATAATGGTGGAATTCTTGTGTGAGGACATCAAGAGAAAAAGCTCTGTGCAGAGTCCTCACATTCCAACTACCTATGGAGAGAAAATGGTTAGTGGGATGTTTAAAGAAACTATGTTTATTGAGAGAGGGAATGCAGACAATATCAAACAGCCCCCTAATCGCAGACATGGGGCAAAGACCCGTTCCCCCATTACTAAAGGCTGAAGCCATCTACACTGGAAGACTTCCTCCAATGTAGAATTTGACGATGCCAATAGAAGCAAAGAGTTCAGGTGCCTGCGATGACTTCTGCTCAGGATTATCCACCAGCTGATAAACATATCCTGTGAATCTATTCACTTGGGGCTGTCAACCCACAAACAAACAGAAAACGGAAGATTTTCCCTCCACAGAAGCACACCAGTGCAGCAAAATCAGGATCCATAATCAAGCCCAGAGCCATATATCTGTCCAGTCCAGTAGGTTTATATGGTCAGCACCAGGACCCTGTGTGGTTGACCACTCCTCAGCAGGGTAGAAAAAAAAGAAAAGTAGCCATAGTTGTCCAGATCAGTAGGCCACACTAATCTGGCAGCCCTCCCCTTCCGTTCACTTCCACAAGAGAGTATCTCTTTTGAAAGTTACTAACGGTCCGCACCACGAGAAGGCGGGGTCGGACATTAGGTGCTAGGCCTGGCCGGTTCTATGCATCATCACAGGGGATTGGTGCATAGCTCTCCTTCCAGTGACTACCTAGCTACCATTTACAGACCAAAGCTTATGCAGATACCAGATAATGTATTAAAACAGGTTTTGTACTTTTTTTTACTGAAATTAATGCTCATTGTAATGTTTTAAGATATTTAGTTAAAAAAGATTTTATGAATTACCATTTTCATGTTAGATGTATTTACTCTGCTAATCATAATAACTTGGAAATATTAATTAAAAGGTCCTAGATGTGCTGTGTGGTGGCAGTGCCATCGTGATATGGTAGGCATCCAGATAAATGCCTAGGGTGCCATTTGGGTAGGGGTGCTTCACTGTCGTGCAGATTATTTCATTTTTATCTAGTCAAATTTTTGTAAAGGGTGCCAAATGCTTGATTTGCTTAAGGTGAAAATATTTCTCTTGGCAGCACTGTGTGGTGGTATTAGTTTGACCATATCTTTGGTAGGAAAGTGAAGAAAGGGTGCTGTCGACATTACCATCCTAATTACATTAATGAAGTTTACAATAAAGCCACTTACATGTCCACTTTAATACCTGTTACATCTGCCTACCCCCATAAATATAACATAACTATATTCGATTCATATTTTCACAGAGCTCTAGCCTATTGTCTCCATAAACAACCTTTACCAAAGAAATAAATTATATGCACCAATTCGGTTTAGATGCAGGATATCCCCTTCACTTAATAATAATAATAATAATAAAAAAAAAAACAACTTTAAGGTCAAATATCAATGAAAGCTGTTTCTCCCCCCTCCCCCAACCAATTACACATAATCAAACCTGAAGAGAAATGTACTATTGCATTCCCATATATCAATATGCTAACACCCACTCTAAATAACATAGTGTCCTCTTATGGATATATAGTTCCTACTACTATGCAACACACTATATTTAATATGATCTGTAAGGATCGAGATTTCATCCCACCTTCAGGAGGCATATATTAAATTAAAATACAAGACCGTCAACTTAAAATCTCCCCACTCACTGAATATGTAGGAAAAATGCACAGACCTTTTCCCCTTAGATAAAAAAAGAACATAAAACCGATTTAGAAAAATGCAAACCTAATACAGCCTTAGCTCAAACCATTATCAATAATAAACTACCCAGTTCAATTACAGAGAATAAAATAATTATTTATTTTCCCTCCCACTAAGTTCCAACTATCTTACATGGAAAATTTAATCAATAACAAAAACCAACATCTGTAACACAGACATTCATCCATTGCCATCACCATGGAAACTTTAACTTCAAGACTATCAGCTCGCTCTTGAAACCACCTCTAATGCATTTGCAAATTGACACAGAACCAGCTTTTATTAGTTGATAGCATCCTTTCTTCACTTGCCTACTGAAGATGTGGTCAAACTAATACACCACAAAACACATATAGGACCATATCAGAGTAGATACTGTAGCTAGCAGCAAAATGGTAATATATATTTTTTTAATTATATATCTTAAAATGCTACAATAAGCCTTAATTTCAGTAAAAAAAAAATAAAACATTGTAATACATTATATCAGGTATCTGCATAAGCTCCAATAACTAGCCATTAGTCTAGTCTTATAAAAATTTATAGTGCAAGTCAGGAATTGGGTAAAGTAAGGTAATAGGTCAGGTAAGTAGACCTAGGTAAGGTAATAGATTAGGTAAGCAGACCTAGGTAAGGTAATTTGGTCAGGTAAAGTCACTCAGACTTTATAATATCAGAGCTACTGACCTTTTTTGGTTAGTGCTATCCAAGCACTTGAAATTAATCACTGAATTCTAAAAACATCAAATATGTAAAACTCACCTTGCATGGCATTTACCTTTACCTAAAAATCCAAAATATTGTTATCTTCTCTCGTACAGAATTTCGTTCTATGTCGAGGAGACACCTGTGTACCTAAAATATAGAAAAATACATCTTATATGCCATATTGGCAACCATCTTGTAAATTCTTGTTACCTTATATCCTGATGCACCATTGTTACCATTAGTGTTGGAGTATACTGCCTTACTTCTACCATGTTTCATTTATATATCATATACAGTGTTATAGAGTTTTATTAAATTTGGAACAATTATATTTTTACCAGCTTAAAAAGTTTCAATTTTGCATTGTGGTTTTGGGAAATAACCTTGTCTTAAAATGCTACTAAGTATTTACAGTGAATTTTCTTTGCAAAGAGTAATATTTCCAAGTTATATGATCAGATAGTAAAAATCTTTTCTTCCGACAATGTCATGAAAATTACAATTTTTCCTGTAGAATATTAACCTGGAAATCAATTTTATTGATGAATGCGTTTGAAAGCCAATGAAAAATAAAAATGTGATTATAAACATTAGCCCTTTCTTTTTATTAGTTCAAATAAAAATATAAATATCTTATTTATCCATTATCTACAAATTTTTAAATCTAGATACATGTAACTATCATCAAGATATCATCATCCAAGATAAGTTTTTTAATCAGTTCAAAATATAAAAATAACATTTAATTAAAAAAGTTTAAAAAAAATGAAAAAGATTTGAATAATAAAAGTTGTTGAACAACCTGAAAAAAGATCCCCAATTGGAAGTGTTTTCTTGTTGATGTCAATTGTTATTCGATAATTAGCATTTTTAGTAGGTAGACAAGGTTTCGTTACTAAATGCAATGGAAGTAGTGACGAGCTTTCAGCAATTCTTGGGCCACCTAAAATGAATAAAAGCAAAATAAATGAATGCACAGTATATTACCTAAAGGCACTGGACATTTCCATGTTATATGAATAGAGAACTAAATTCCAAACTCCTCAGCTTTGAAATAAACTACTTATAGAAAAATGTCACTGAGAATAAACTGAAAATATCATTCAAATCTCTAAATATCGATTTTCAACATTATTCATTAATATTTAAAGTTTTTCTAGCTCAAATATTTAACAGCAGACACTGTTTTATGCACTTTCTGGAAAAATTTTCTCCAAAATGGACAAAAACAGAATCATTACAAAAATATCTGATATTAAAATCAGCTAAATAATTTACTTTGACTGCTATTATTTGAATTAATTTTTGAGGAAAATTATTATGTATATGAAATGTTTTAGTTCATATGCACACATATACGCCATGAGCTATCAAAGTTCAACAAGATGTGCAATTTAGTTCTCCACATACATTTATTCCAAGCTATGGGCATTACACTTCATCACTGCAGACCAATTCTAACAAAGTTCTGTTTGACAATGTACACCTGTGATGGTTCCCCCAATTCACTTTTACTTAACCAGTTTTCATTTATTTATGTTATAATTATTATTTTGAGGTTTTTCTTTACTTTGAATCATCAATTCTCCCTGCTCATAGAGTTGTTGATTGCACAACTTCATTTTGATTGGCGGCTGCTAAATACATAGAGCAAAGTATTGCCCACTTATGTCATCTTCAGCACCCAATTACAATATGCAGATGTGACTTCCCAGTGTGACGTTGCATGTGACACGTTAGTGATCCAGGTGTGGCTAAGTGACTGGAATCATGATAGTTAACATATATCAGAAGAGTGCAAGTGTTGAGGTGAAGGAAGATTTTTTTTTACTGGAGATATGTTTAGTTTAAGGTGAGGAGGAGAGTGACTTGTAGTCATAGTTTTTTTGTGCAATATGTTTATTGGCAAGTCTGGAATTCATAAAGTTTTTATTTTATGAAATTTGATTTTGACTTTATCATTTTTTCTCTTGAGCAATTTGTATAAACATATTTGAGTTAACTTCAATTGAACAACCTAATTTTAAGTTTTTTTTGTCTGATGCTCGTTAAAATAAAGAACCTTTGTTCAATTTTTTGGTAAGATTAATTGCCTGGCACCTGAATTTCCAGCTATCCAGCAAAGTAAATATTAACACTTTGGAGCATTACACACCCATGTGGCCTAAGGCTCCATCTTTTTCTGAGGCCTTTACATAAAATTCCTAACTCTATTCCCTACTCTGTAGCTCTGCATGTGAGCAACATGGCCAAATCATAGCAGTCTTTCCTTATACAGGATGCTACGCAATGATGGTTGATTATTCCTTCACTAAACCTCATCATTACTTATATAGTGAAACCACCTAATGCCCAAGATAATGTGCAGGCATCTGGAGTCAAAGGCATCCAGTTTCCTGGGGCAGGGGTGGCTCAGTCAGTAGCATGTCAGGCTTGAAATCTGCAGTTCCCAGGTTGAGTCCCAGCTGGTTTGGCATTGAGATTTATCTCTGCACAAAACTCCCCACCCTGCCCATAGTCAGTAGGGGACACTGATGGGCTTGGAAAGGCTGCCGCTCGTCAGATGGGACATTAAACTGTGGCCCCATGTGAGGGAGAGCCATAGGGTGGGCTGCCATCTGTCTCCCAACAGTTGTTCCAGTAGTTCTCCTCCCCCAACCTTCTGAGTCTTTGGGGTTCTTGTGACCTGGCCATTTAGCCCATTATGTGTAAAAAAGTGCCACTCAGAGGTAAAACAAACCAACCCATCCAATTTCCTATCTTTTTTTTTTTTACAAAGGAGTTGAAACTAAGTTATTATAGCAAATTTTAGAAAGAACAAAACTATTATACAGCCTAATTTCTCTTTTCAGATGTATATGCATAGTTTTTACAATTGCCACTGATTCTTAAAGGTAGGTTAGAGTTTAATTCCATTACAATTACAATACAAACCTGGAAAATTATGAAAGATTATTAAAAATGGAAAATATTATGTTAGCAATAAAAAAATTCAAGTGGCATATTCACATATGGATTTCTGATAATGTGGCCCACTTTGGAAATTTTGTGCCCTTGCTCTAGACATTTCTAAATAATCTGTCTAGGCTGTCTCTGTCAAAATCCCTGTAATAAATCTATAAAGATTTGGTCTTTGCAGCTCCTATCACTGTTCATCCCAAAGATGTCCATCAACCTATTTTTAAGTCCGTTAAGAAAATCAATGGACAGAACTACACCAGAAACAGGGAGTACACTGATAACCCTATAATCATAAAAACTGTCATCACCTTTCTTGAAAACAATGTGCATTATAACAGGCATAATACCTCTAAAATTACTAGAATTACTCTATAATATTGTAATGTTTTAACCCTTAAAGTGCTGGAAGCTGATTAAACCAGTTTTCAAAAATCACTATAAATGAACTTGCAACATGTTTTATGCTTACGTATCAATTTTTTTTTCTTTTAATTTATATATTTCTTCTTCAGAATTAAATGCTTTTTCTTTGAGTAGGCAAGGTAAACTATTTCATTCATTAGCTGCTTAATAATAAGGCTCAGAAGTATAGTTATATTTATAGAAAAAAAAAAGGATTAAAAAAGCTGAGACATCCACTTGGTTTTAATAATTTCTACAAAAATTACTTTTCTTTTTCTTTTTTTGTGACATAATCCAGTAAATAGGTAAGTTTAATGACACTGGAGGATAGTTCAACAAAGTTGACATCCACTGGACAATAACACAGAGGGATGACAAGATGATAGGACATCTGAATTGTTGCACACATTAACAAATTATTACTATAATATTATTAACAAATTATATACAATATTATTATATATATTATTATAATTAACAAATTATTATAAATTAAAGAATGCTAGTTGGCTGGTTAGGGTTTTATTGGTCAAGGGCAACTAAAACCATTCTGCACTAAAAAGGTGTCAGGTACAAAAGTAAAGATTAGTTGACATTTAAAAAAAAAAGACTCACTAGACAGAGGGATGAAAAGATGCAGGAGTATCTGAATTGTTGCAAATGTTAACCAATGGATGTGTATAATGCCAGTTGGTTGGTTGTTTGGGGTTTTATAGCACAAGGCCAACTAAGGCCATGCTGCACTAAAAAAAAGATATAAATTGCAAAGATATAAAAGTCATAGAAACCTACATCCAAATATAAAATAAAGACAAAAGCCACAAAGAGTAAAAGGGTATAGCAAAAATGGCAATAAAAGGCCTATATAGAAATAAAAAAGGGAAACATGTAAAAACACAAAAATTCATCATTGTTCATTTTTGTGTTTTTATGTGTTTCTCTTTTTGATGATTAGGACCTATAATAAAAAAAGGTATAAATATCTTAGAAGATAAACCATTATACACCGAAGAGCCAAAACATTATAACCAGTATGTCTTTATGCAAATCAAAGCAACTACAGGTAACCGAGGCACATATGAAAGTCATGAAATGGGATAAATAACACCTGATACTGAGCTCTGTTAATCAGTGTTATTCTTGTTCTTCAGATGGGGAAAGGCAGCGTACTTAAGTGAGTTTTACAAAGGTCAAATTGTAATGGCCAAACGACTGGATCAAAGCATTTCCAAGATGGCAAGGTTTGGTGGGGTGCTCATGGTCAGCTGTGGTTAGTACCTTCAAAAAGTGATCTGAGGAGGGAAAAACCATGAACTGTCGGCAAGATGTGGGCCGACCACTGCTCATCAATGCTAGAGGTGATCGAAAGCTATCCTGTATGGTATGAGCCAACAGAAGGGATACTGTGGTGCAACTCGCCCATAATTTGAATGCTGGTGATGAGAGTAATGTGTCACAACACACAGTACATCGAACTGCTGAAAATGGGGCTGCATAGATGCAGGCCGCTCTGAGTGCCCATGCTAACCTCAGTTCATCATTGAAAGCACTTGCAATGGGCATGTGAGCATCAAAACTGGACCTTGAATGATTAGAAGATTGTCTGGTCCAATGAATCTCATTTCCTGTTGTACTATGTGAATGGCCAGGTATGTTTGCATCATTTACCTGGGGAAGTGTTGGACCAGGATGCACCGTGAGATGAAAACAAGCCAGTGGAGGAAGTGTAATGCTTTGGGCAATGTTCTGCTGGAAAACCCTGGGTCCAGTCATTCATGTGCAGGAAACTATGACGTCTACCACCTAACTAACTTCACTGCAGACTAAGTACATCCTTTCATGATAAAAATTTATAACCCTCTAGTAGTGCCTTTTTTCAGCAGGATAATGCGCCATGCCACACTGCCCAGCTTCTTCAAGAATGGTTCGTTGAACATAAGGAAGACTTCCAGGTATTGCCCTGGCCTTCAAATTCCCCAGACATTAATCCAATCCAACATCTGTGGTTTGTGTTGGAACAGCATATCCGATTTGCGGTGGCTCAACCACGCAACTTACAAGAGCTAAAGGATCTGCTGGTAACCATATACCACAAGACACCTTTAGAAATCTTGTACTGTCCATGCTCTGCCAAGTAAGAGCTGTTTGGCAGCACATTGAGGACCAACATCATATTAGGCAGGTGGCCACAATGTTTTCACTCTTTGGTGTATATGATTAAAACATGCAGAAAAAAGTAAAACTTCAAAAACAGGTCTTAGAAACAAGTCATCAGATAAAAGATGTCTGAGTGTAAAGGGGTCAGACAGAAAGTGATAAAAACTAAAATATGATGTTCAGAATTAAAAGCTGGAGATTCGATTAAAATATGTTTGATACTTAAAATGTTGTCACAAAACTCACACTTAGTGTGCTGTCTGCTAATAGAAGAAATGGATATGTGATAAAGACAAACATAGCAAAGCAAGAACAACTTCCTTCTTGCAATTCTTGAGATAGAATGCCAGTAGATGTCATGTTTTAAGAAAAAAAAACTTACTTGTATTATTAAATAAGTACTACATGTTTCACATTGCTGCTCCATTGCATCATCAGATGAAGAGGAAATGTGCAATGGGAACAGATGTTAGGTGCAGTAGACAGTGTTTATGTTATGCTTGGAGCATGTTGGGTGGAGGGGATGAGTGGTAGTATTTGGTGGTGCCATATATTGAGAAGATGTGGAAATAGATTTTATCTTATAATGGGGGGGGGGGGGGGTTAATTAAGAACTATGGGATACCACACAAGGTGGTAGAATCAGAACTAGCTCTAAGCATTCCAGCTGTGATTTCATCTATCCCTGGTGACTTGTAAAGTTTTAATTTAGAAATAAAAAAAATTAAAATATTAAAATCTTGATATAACAAAACTTCACTTTCACTAACCTTTCCATCCTTATCCCTTAATTCCCATATGGCATTGTTTTCTCCCACATAAAATATTAACTATCTGCTACAAGTCTTTGTTGTTGTTTTACCTAATAGCTTTCTCTGCTCTGTCAGCCAGACTATCAGCCCAAAAATTCTTGTCTGCATTCAGTTGATCATCTGCACATGGTTTACTTACTAGAGTTGATAAAAACTTACTAAAAATGTTGAGGAAAAATGGGACCATTTTAAACATTAAAAAAAAAACAGTAGTCTTTTGGATAAAAAGGAAGGAGGGTGACAAAGTTATTGAGTCATAAAGGACTGGAGCTTATTTATGAAAGAAAGAACTGTAGGAATAACTTTAATCAACACCACATTAATGTGTAAATGATCAATTGAAGGTTGATATGAATTTTTTGCTTCATAGTTGGCTAGAGCAAAGGAAGCAGCTACACAGTATAACAGCAGAGAGCTGCACCAGATAGTTAAGGTTTTAGGTGGGAAGAAACGGATAGGTACAGAGTGACTGAGGGATAAATATGGTAATGTTATTAAATGTGAAGATTCTGTCATGGCAAAGAGGGGAGCACATTTCAGTGATGTTCTAAACATTATGGTTAGTTCTACTCACATTGCTTGTAATGATGACTGATTCATTAAAAGCTTTAAATGTTGGCCCTATATCACAGACTGCAGTTATTTCTAAACAAACTACATAAATCCCTTGGGGCAGATGAAATTACTACTGAAATGCTTAGGGCTGGAAATGTTTCTGTTATCACATAGCTGACTGAAATTTTGAATATCTTTAATGATAAAGGTGCTGTTTCTTAGGATTTTACAAGCTATTATTATTCCTACTTTTAAAAACGGTGATTGCAGTTCTTGTGATAACTATAGGGGCATCAGACTACTTTTTGTTCCAGGAAAAGTTCTTTGCATGATTGTGCTTAATAGAATTAAGAATCTGGTTGACAGGCAATTGCATGATGAACAATATGGATTCAGAAGTGGTAGAGGATGTGTAGATCAGATATTTTCACTTAGGCAGGTTCTTGAGAAATGTTTAGAGTTTCAAAAACGTGTTTACCAGCTTCCTAATTTTTAAGAAAGCTTTTGACTCTGTTGATAGTCATAATTTGTGGTTGATTATGAGATCGTATGACATACTAGACAAGTTGTTATATGAAAGCTCTCTATGGTAATACTGGTCATGGGAGAGTTGGTAAAGCTTGTAGTAACTAGTTTACACTGCTACTGGTGTTCAAAGAGGGTGCATTTTGTCTCCATTTTCTTTAATTCAGTTATTGATTATGTAATTACATTTTACATTTGGTAAAGGCAATTCCTAGTTGTACCACAACATATGGCTGCACAACAACTACGGGGAGAATGCCAAAATCTCCACTAACTACGCTGGGGCAAGACAGTGCCACAAGGACACAGCTCATCCACGGCAACCTATGGTGAACAATCCTATAAAAGGAAGGTTCATCCATTGGTCAAAACCTAAATTTAATCTGTTCCCCGGTTAGCCACAAAAATGGTACATAGAACCAGTTGACTCGGCTCCCAGGGTGGAGACTCTTAGTTTAGCTTTCCATCGATAAGCCTGTCAACCGGGTCATATTCCAGTTGCAAGCCTTCAACTTCAGCCTCTCCATAGTGCCACGCACCAGTTGCCCTCCAGAAGCAGTCTGTACCCCAACTTCACTGAGGCTGCACTGATGATACTTTTAAAAACGGTGATTGCAGTTCTTGTTCACTGGACCGGTACCCACAACACCAGTCTGCAGTACTCTAGAGTCAATCCTATAAAAACAACAGAACAATCCTATAAAAGGAAGGTTCATCCATTGGTCAAAACCTAAATTTAATCTGTTCCCCGGTTAGCCACAAAAATGGTACATAGAACCAAGTTGACTCGGCTCCCAGGGTGGAGACTCTTAGTTTGGCTTTCCATCGATAAGCCTGTCAACCGGGTCATATTCCAGTTGCAAGCCTTCAACTTCAGCCTCTCCATAGTGCCATGCACCAGTTGCCCTCCAGAAGCAGTCTGTACCCCAACTTCACTGAGGCTGCACTGATGATACTTTTAAAAACGGTGATTGCAGTTCTTGTTCACTGGACTGGTACCCCACAACACCAGTCTGCAGTACTCTCAGCCACAGCCCCTCCATCGGGGCTGTGAACCTAAAGCTTCCTCGAGCAAGCGAATAAGCCCACTAGACTGGCCCCTCTCAAACCAGTCTGCAGACCCTCACAAGCCCTGCCACCAAAGGCCACATCCCATCGTGCAAATGAGGAAACAACGGGCCGTGACCCTACTTCACAGAGGCACCATTAAGCCCCCCCACCACCACCACCACATCAAGGTGGTCCCCTATCAGGGGGGGGGGGATTGATTATGTAATACCAAATTCATTGCAAGGGAAAGATTTTGGCCTTAAATGGTCTAGAGATTTGAAAATTTCTGATTTAGATTATGCTGATGATTTGGCTCTTTTGGCAAATGATGTTGAAGAGATGAACTATTTCATTAAAGCTGTTGATGAGCTTGGTAATAGAGTTAGGTTTGGTGATATACAGAGGGAAAACTAAAGTGATGAAAATTGGCTGGGTTATTGATTTAATCCCTGAGTGACACTTTTTTTTTGCATGCAATAGGCTAAATGGCTAGGTCACAAGGACTCCAAGTGCTCAGAAGGTTGGGGGAAGGGGACCCACTGGACAGCTGTTGGGAGACAGATGGTAGCCTCCCATTAAGACCATCCAGTGTGTTTTTTAACATGCACAACATATGGCTCTCCTGCACATGTGGTCATGGCTTAACATCTCAGATAGATGGATGGTAGCTTTCCAAGTTCATCAGTGTCCTCCACTGACTGAGGGCAGGGAGTTTTGCAGAGATAAATCTCAACGTTGTTACAGCTGGGACTCAAACCTCAGAACTGCAGATTATGAGCCTAACATGACTGTTCCAGCATTGCCTCAATGGAATTGGTCAGGCAGGTTGTGGTTCAGTTAATCTGAATGATTGCACCATTCAGCAAATATCTCAGTTTAATTACCTCAGGTGCTATACAACAGATACTTGTGATGTGCAGCAGGATATAAATAGAAGAATAGGAACTGCTGTTGGAACTTTTAAGAACCTATTGGAAGTGTAAAAAATAGCCATGTATGCTTAAAGACTGAAATTAGGGTATACAATAGTTTGGTTCACTTTAAAGTTAGTTAGGTAGTGAAACATGGATCCTGTGTAAAAATGGTAACAGGAAATTTGATGCCTTTGATTCTAGATGCTTACAGTATCTTGGGCATTAATTTTTGACTTTGTAAGTAATAATGAGATTAGGCAAAAGCAGTTGGCAACCACTTTTGAACAGCACAATGTGCAGAGAGAGACTGTGTTGGTTTGGCCATGTTGCCCATATGCATAATTATAAATTACCAAATAGGGTTATGAGCAGTGTGTCTGAAGATGTATGGAAAAGGCGGAGACCTAGGATGCAGTGGGCAGACAATGTCAAATAGTACCTTGTTAGAATTGGCTTACTGCAGCCAAATACAGCAGCTGTAGCTCAGGACAGTGGTGTTTGGAGAACTAAATTGAACAGTCTAATTTGACCTTCATAGCCTATGGTAGCTTGAGAATTTGGTTAGTTGGTAGTTGCACAGGCAGAGTGCACTACTGAGTTGTGAGATCCTGGAACATCACCCTTACAGTCCAGACATGTATCCATCAGATTTCAATCTCTTCAGATTGTTAAAAGTACTTTTGGTAAACTACAATCAAAATTCTATGTCAAATTTGAACCAATTTTGTATAAGTGATTCTCTGAGAGTTAAAAATTGTGTTCTCAGGGATTGGTTTCAGGCCCAATATTATTTCTAATCCATATTAATGATTTTTGTAATAAAAAAAAATCTAAATTGTTATATCAATGTTTGCTATAATGTGGTTTTGACCTTTAGCTCTAATATAATTGAGGAATTGCAATTTTTGGTGAATTTGGACTTTGAAAGATATTCTCAATAACTCTGTGACAACAAACTATTTCTAAATGTATTAAAACTAAATTTATTCTATTCCATTTAAAAACTATAAAAAATGTAATTGCTGCTACAATTACATAAACCAATTTGTTATAAATTGCTGCTAAAATTACATAAACCAAACAACAATTAAAAAAAAATGAAATAAAAAAATTGTTATTTCCATTGTACATGGGCATTGTAACAGAAAATTTAACATGAAAACCATGTGAAACACATTACTGATATATTAAAATTTAAAAAATTTTATGGCATGAAAAATGTTGTGGCTATGACATATAAAATACTTGATTTCTCTTGGACATAACTATACCTTGTTAGAATTGGCTTACTGCAGTCAAATACAGCAGCTTATATATATATACAGCAATATGGTATTTTAAGTTTGAAAAGTACTTCAAAAACAAAAAAAATTAAAAAATACCTATCTTCCTATAGGGATCTAAAAAGTAGAAAAGAAACCTAAAGCATATCAATGGTGCAATCAGTCACTGAATTCATATTCACTTCAAAGAAGATAGGGCAACGGCAATCTTGTTGAGTAGGGAAATCGGTGTTCTATCTTCCTTTGAAGTGAATATGAATTCAGTGACAGATTGCACCATCAATATGCTTTAGGTTTATTTTCTACTTTTTTAGGGCCCTATGGGAAAATAGGTATTTTTTTTAATTTTTAATTAATTAAAATTTTTTGTTGCCACTAAAAACACCTACCTTTAAAAACTTTGATATATAACTCATAAACATTGACCACATTTTTCCTCCCTTCCATGACATTAGATATGTCACAAACTTTAATTTGAGATATGACTCATTAAAGTTGAACACAAAGAAAATCTGCCCCCAACCCCTTTTATCAGGGAGGAATAATGGGGGCAATATTTGAAATAGTTTATGATCATTATTATATATGCTTTCATTTGACACCTAACTTGTAGGGATGGGGGTGGCTCAGCGGTTCTGAGAGTACATACTCAGGGCGGTAGCGTGCCAGGCTCGTAATCTGCAGTTCCAAGGTTTGAGTCCCAGCTGGGTCAGGGTTGAGATTTATCTCCACAGTGGGTCCCTTCCCCCAACCTTCTCCGAGCCTTTGGGGTCCTTGTGACCTGGTCATTTAGCCCATGATGTGCAGAATAGTGCCATTCAGAGGTAAAACAACCCAACTCATAATTATAGGCCCTTGTGTTCAAAAGATATAGTAGAACGACTTTCACATTTCCTCTTTTTTAAAGGGGGGGGGGAGAAGGCATGTAATCATTTTTTTGTTGCCTACAATACTCCCGGTGTCACAAGCTTTTATTAGACACATAGTGTGTTACTTTGCACACTTGCACTCAGGAGATATTGGAGAACAATCATTTTCATTCCCTCTCCTCTTTATTTGGGAGGGGGGGGGGTAAATTTTTATCGCCCAGGACATTCCCAGTGTCAGAAGCATTCATTCAAATATTGCTTGTTACTTTTGGCAATCGCATTCTGGAGGTATAGCTTATGAATAGTTTTCACATTTCCTCTTTTTTAGGGAGGAAGAAAGCATGGGGGGTCGTTCTTTTTATAGCCTATAATATGTCCTGTGTCACAAGATTTCATTTGGTACATAAATCATTAAGTTTTTGCATCATGTTCGGAAGATATGGCTGAATGTTTGGAGAATTCACAAACTGACCAACCAACAAATCTCAAAGCCAAAAGCAATAGGAAGATAGGTAAAACAGAAATGACCTTTTTGAAAGTTTTGTTTTTTTCAAACTAGAATAGTTAACCATGTAGCAAAGGCTAATAGTAAAAATATTCAATTAATTTTATAAATCAACATCTTTCTTAATCATCATAGGTGGAACAAATGTCAAGCTTTATGGGGCCTTCTATTTTTGTTCCACATTTTAGTTTCATTTTGATGCTGTTGGTCTTTTATCTGGGTCACACATTGTTTATCTTCTTTTACTTGATATTCGAATTTTTTCATTTTTGCATGATAATTTGGATCAAGGGATAAGAGGCAAGAGGGAGAGATGGTTCTGAGAGTACACAGTTTACTTCACTTTCATAGATTCTGTGTAGCAGTTTTGCAGATCAAAGCTGCTGCATTTGGCCACTGCAGGCCAATTCTAGCAAGCTCCTGTTTCACATTGTCTGACCATTGGATCCTAGGTCTCCCCCTTTTTCATAAGCCTTTAGTTACACTGCTCATAATCCATAATAGGTTTAGTAGAGAGAAATTATCTTGTGTGATTTCCATTTTTTTTTTGTAGGATATTCCTTTGCTATGTTTTCTTGCAGTGTAGGATATTACATTGAATATATATCACATAATCCTTGTAAAAAGCCTAATACCATTAGGCCTTAACCTACACAATAACTCTCGACCTAATTACTCATTATCAATGATTGAGGTGACAGCTTATTACCATTTGGTTGTGTGATGCCCCCTCATTCACTTTTACTTTACCTTAACCAGTTTTGCCTAAGTAACGTTATATTTATCATTTTGGGGATTTTTATTTCATTTTGGCATCACAGCACTCATTTCCAAGAGCATAGGAGTTGTGCATGCACAACTCCGAACTTTTGATTGTCACCACTAAAGCGCGTGTACAAGGACACGCCCCCTCTTGTCTCATAGTTTGCGCTGATCGTCAATTTAAGCAAATGTCTTTCCTGGCGTGCAACATGACACGTGCCGGCTTTGTAACCTCTTGTTATAACCTGGTGACATGTTAGTCACAAAAGCACAAGCACAGAGAGAGAGCACAGTTTTGAGTTAGTTGAGAGTGTAGTTTTGTTGAAGAGTTTGTAGAAATGATGTAGTATCTTCTTCATTGAAGTTTTGGTGAGTGTTTTCGGAAATAAATTTGTTTGTTACAGAAACCTTTTTGAGTCTTTACTAATTTTTTCTCTTGAGCAACGTTAATTGTTTTGATTAGAATTAACATTAAATTTTGACAATCATTTAATATTTTTTAATTCTTACTCATTAATTAACGCTCGCTGATATTTCAAACCCTAATTAAACTTTATTTTTGGCAATTTGTTAATTATTGCCTGGCACCCGACTCAGCTATCCAGAGCTTAAATAATTATTGGATCAGACAAAGGATCCAAAACTTAATAAACTTTAAAGTATTTTCAAATCTTTGGAGCTGCAGTTGCTTACACTTTACATTAGAAAGTAAGAAGAGATATTTTACCTTCCAAGAGGCTATCAGAGTCCTTGGACAGATGTTTTGTCTTTTCTATCTTCCAAGTCTATGTTTAAATAACTTGGGGATTATTATTGGCTGATACACTCAAAGAATGTTTATCAGACACACTTCATGGTCAATGTCGGTACTTCAATCTGAGAATGTCAGTCCATATTACACTGATGACATGATGCTATTATTCATCAGCATTCAGTTTATATCTCCTCTTCTACCAGATAAATATCTGATTATTACTACTTGCTCCGTTGACACACCCAAACATAAGAAAATCAAAATTTATAGAACTGCGCCCCCCCCCCCCTTTAAAAACTTATTTACATCTCTGTTTAAAATTACAATATCACTAACTTCAAAAACACAAGAATAAAAACATGATCACTGCAACACACATTTCGCTTAAGCTTCTTCAGGTAGTGTCATCACCACATCATGTTGTTAGCAACTTTATGAGGCAATCCCCCTAGCGGAAATCCAAAGCGTAACCAGTAAGATGATTTGTCAGTAATTTCCATGTTGCCGGTAATGGTTTCATATCTATATTACATAATTTATCTTGATTTAAATTTATAATTAGATTTTCCGTATAATTCAGTTGTGGTTTTGTTTGTGGGGAAGCTATTATTTTACATGCTAATGTGTAATTATGTAAATCGGCCTGCAATACAGTTTGCATCAGTGCCATTTTTCCTAATTGATTTTCAATGTCATACTGATGCTCAGCCGGTGTGTTTTTCCTACATATTTTATATTATCTATTATTTCATTATTATCATTCATAATTTCATTAAGTATACTCCCCCCATTGATATACTCTTATCCCTATCATTAATAACTACTGTTTTAATACTGTTAATTATTTTTAAAGGTAACTTTATATCAAATCTTCGTAATTCATTAACTAATATTTCCAAGGAACCTGGAATATACGGGAATGCTGCTGTGTATTTCATGACCAATTTTTGTACTTGTGCTGGTTGAATTTATGAATTTGAATAATGTTTATATTTCATTCCTATCCTATATATGTATTTTAATCCCGTATCTAATGCTACTTTTGAGTTACAATATCTATAAGCTCTGAGGAAATGAGAGTTGAAAACTAATTTTTTATATTGATTCGGATGACTTGAGTTTTTCAAAATGATATTAGGGATATATGTAATTTTTCTGTATATGGTGGTCTCACATTTGCTATTATTGTGGGTGATTAGGATATCATGGTAAGGAAGCTGTTTATTTTTTTCAAGTTTATGTGTGAATTTAATAGTTGGAAGTATACTATTAAATATATCTAATAATTTCTGTAATTGATAAAATCATGGACCCAGAAAATAAACACATCAGTGTTGATGATATATCACATAATCCTTGTAAATAAACACATCAATGTTGATATATATCACATTGTCACATAATCCAATATCTCCTGACTGCAAGTGTGCAAGTGGGAAAAAATGGGGTTTGAGGAAACTATATGTAATTTAAAATGTAAACCAATAAGTGAGGACACTATACCAAAAACCATAAGAAAATTAGAAAAATTACCCTTTCCTTCCAGATAGTATTGTGAAAGAATGTAGGTCGCCTATATATCCAGCGGTTCCACAGTTATTTGTGAAAGTAAAACTCCATAAGCAAGCTCAAATAATCCGGCCATTAGTACCAAAAAGAAAATCTCCCATTTATTTTTTGGAATGAGCATTATTTGACTTTTTAAAGTACATTTTAGTAACACAGAATATATCGTAACATCTTGTTATGATAAGGTTAAAATTATTCAAAATTGTCAAATCAATATAGAAAACACAATGTACTCTTTCGATGTCATATCGCTGTATCCCAATATGCCTGTGTTGGATGCAATGATGCGCATGAAGGCCAAATAGTTGGAGGAGGCCAGGCCCATGGCAAAGGAATACTTCAGTGTGTATGATGCACTGGAGCTGGCCACCACATCAAATTGTTTTCAAGTTAATGGTTGCCCATGGGTCTAGACCAAGGGGGTCCCAATGGGATCACCTCTGTCTGGACTCATGGCCGACGTTGTCCTTCGTCATGTCGAGGAAGAAGCATTGCAGTTAGCAGAACTTAAGCCAAGACTGTACTTGCAGTACATTGAGGATGTGTTTATTTTCTGGAATCATGATCTGATCAATTACAGAAATTATTAGATATATTTATTTAACAGTATACTTCCAACTATTAAATTCACACATAAACCTGAAAAAAATAAACAGCTTCCTTACCATGATATCCTAATCACCTGCAATAATAGCAAATGTGAGACCGCCGTATACAGAAAACCTACATATATCCCTAATATCATTTTGAAGAACTCAAGTCATCCGAATCAATATAAAAAATATGTTTTCAACTCTCATTTCCTCAGAGCTTATAGATATTGTAACTCAAAAGTAGCATTAGATACGAAATTAAAACACATATATAGGATAGGAGTGCAAACCAGCTATCAAAGGAAATATTTAGAAAAAAAATTCAGATAGGAATGAAATATAAACATTATTCAAATTCACAAATTCAACCAGCACAAGTACAAAAATTGGTATGAATACACAGCAGCATTCCCGTATATTCCAGGTTTCTTGGAAATATAAACAGTAGTTATTAATGATAGGGATAAGAGTATATCAACAGGAGGGGGGGGGGGGGGGTTATTATGTAGTTAAAGAGAGTTATTAGGTAAGTTAAGGCTTAATGGTATTAGGCATTTACAATGATTATGTGATATATCTTCAATGTATCATTGTGCTGTTAATGCAGTTTTAATGTAGGATATGTTCCATATTTCCAGTAGTGGGCAATGTTGGCAGTTGGGATTTTCTTTTCATTTTGAATAGAAATGTCTAGTTTGGCATGCCCTGTTCCTCATCCTTACTAGTTTATTTTGTAGCGATCTTGGGTAAAGTTTTGGTATGATGTCATTTGAGTTGATTGTTTTTGTTATTTTTAGTCATTGTTTGCTTTTTTTTTTACTTTCTTGTAGTATAATTTGTTAGAAATCTTCTATAACCTGTTGTTTGCATTTGAATTTTAAGGAATTACTTCCTGTTGAGGTATAAGTTATTTCGTTAATCTCATTGGCATTGTTTGTTGTAGTATCCCCTATTTAATTTCCAAGTATTTGATTGTGACTTGGTATTCAGTTTATGTTGATTAATTCTAATTTCTTTTCCTGTATGATTTAATTATTTCTAAGGTTTTCATATTAACATTTTATTATTAATTTGGTACATATTTTTATTGAGGCACTGGATTGCACTTTTGCTATCTGTATATATAGTTATTTTTTTCTCCGTGGTTGTAATTGCTTGATTTTTATAAGGGCTTTTAGGATAGCTGCAATTTCATTTTCCATTAGTGTTAGGTTTATAGGCAGCTTGAATCATTGTTTGATATTATATTTGTTTCATATAGGTTTTTTTTTTTGTTATCCATCTGTAAATATGATCAGATGACTATCTTTTATCTTGGTAATTTCATCTTGTATAATGTTTTTGTGTATGCTGCTTCCTGGTTGATGTTTATTTATGAGTGTTATATTATTTTCATTTGTTATGGGTGGTTTCCATGTCCATATTGATGGTATATCAGTATAGTTTTCTTGTTAATTTGTGAAAGTGATAACTTCTTCGTATATTTAATTATTTTTTAAAATGTTGATAATTTTTATTTTCTTTGATCCATTTGTGATTTTTTTTTTTTGAAAAGAGGCCTTTCTTTATATTTTGTAGTTATTTTGATGAAATTGTTCATGATTATATAATTTCTTTTTAAAGAGGTGTGATATTAAACTCAGCCCAGAGGGAGATGATGGTATGGTTAGCAGAAGGTCCATACAAATGCAAAGATATGTATGTATCTCAAGTATCAAAAGTATCTCAAGTTTTTGTTTATCTGCTGCAGTATTAGTGGTGATAGAACCATAATAAATCCTAGATCTGATTAATGTGTGGTAGATAGTCACTGGAAGGAGAGCTATGCATTAATATCCTGTGATGATGCATAGAACCGGCCAGGCCTAGCACCTAATGTCCGACCCCGCCTTTTCGTGGTGCAGACCGTTAGTACCTTTCAAAAAAGTTCCTCTTGCAGAAGTGAACAAAAGAGGAGGGCTGCCAGATTAGTGTGGCCTACTGATCTGGATAACTATGGCTACTTTTCTTTTTTTCTACCCTGCTGAGGAGTGGTCAACCACACAGGGTCCTAGTGCTGACCATATAAACTTACCAGACTGGATTAAGGCTCTGAGCTTAATTATGGATCCTGAATTTCTTGCACTGGTGGGCTTCTGTGGTGGGAAAATCTTCTGCTGTGTTTTCTGTTTGTTTGTGGGTTGACAGCCCCAAGTGAATAGATTCACAGGATATGTTTATCAGCTGGTGGATAATCCTCAGCAGAGGTAATCGCAGGCACTTGAACTCTTTGCTTCTATTGGAATCGTCAAATTCTACGTTGGGGAAGTCTTCCAGTGTAGATGGCTTCAGCCTTTAGTGGTGAAGGAAAAGTTCTTTGCCCCATGTCTGCGATTAGGGGGCTGTTTGATATTGTCAGCATTCCCTCTCTCAATAAACATAGTTTCTTTAAATATCCCACTAACCATTTTCTCTCCATAGGTAGTTGGAATGTGAGGACTCTGCACAGAGCTTTTTCTCTTGATGTCCTCACACAAGAATTCCACAGTTATAATTTAGATATTCTTGGCTTGTAAGAGACCAGATGGACAGAAAAAGGTCAGATTTTTAATTATAATCTAAAATTTCTCTTTTTCAGGGAGGGACGACAATAAGCATCACCAAGATGTGGGTCTGCTTCTCAGCAGACATGCTAGTGATGCTCTTCTAGGATATGAGTGCATTAATGAAAGATTTCTTACAGCAAAATTTCAACAAAATTAACAAGCATTAAAGATTTGAATGTTATCTGCTGTTATGCCCCCACTGAGGATGCCAATGAAGATGAGAAGGATAGGTTTTATGGACAACTTCAGGATATTTTGGATTCTGTCAAGAAAGGATATATTACCCTTGTTCTAGGCGATTTCAATGCCAAAGTTGGTACTGACTCTGACCTTTGGGGAGGGGTGATAGACCCTTTTGGTACTGGTAGCTGCAATGGGCAACGTTTCCTACAGATAAGTAAGTTTCCTACAGGTAAGTAAGTAAGTACTGATGCTCTGAAAGACCCAGTTATAGCCAAAGCTTACCATGATAGGTTACTTAGTCATTATGACAGTCTTGGTATGCTTACTACTGAAGTTGGAGAAGAATGGGATCATTTTAAACAGGCTTTTTTGGACACTAACAGTACTCTTTTAGGAAAAAAGAAGCAAAGGAGGCAGAATTATCTGAGTGATAAGGCTCTTGAGCTTATTTCAGAAAGAAAGAACTGCATGAATGCCCTTAATCAATACCTTACTATTCCTAATAGAAAGCACTAAAGAGAACTTAATAAACGTGTAAAGGATCAGTTAGCTGCTGATAAGAATCTTTGGCTTGATGGCTTGGCTGACAAAGCCAAGGAAGCAGTTAAACAGCACAACAGCAGAGAGCTGTATCAGATAGTTAATGTTTTGTGTGGTAGAAAACGAACAGGTGTACAGAGATTGAAGGATAAACAAGGTAAGGTTATAGAAGGTGAGGTCATGGCTAGGTGGGCTGAGCATTTCAGTGATGTTCTAAACAATGTAGTTACTTCTACTCCCATTGTTTGCAATGATGATAGATGCATTGGTGGCTTTAATGTTGGCCCTATAACACAGTCTGAAGTTATTATGGCTATTTCTATACATCTTGGACGCTGTGTAAACAAGATAACAGGAAACTAGATGCTTCTGATTCTAGATGCTTATGGAGTATCTTGTGCATTCGGTGGTTCAACTTCGTAACTAATGATGAGGTTTGGCAAAGGAGTTTGCAACCTCCTTTAAGCAGCATATTGTGCAGAGAGAGACTCCGTTGGTTTGGCCATGTTGCCCGTATGAATAGTTATAGATTGGTGAATAGGGTTATGAACAGTGTGCCTAAAGGCCTCAGAAAGAAGGGGAGACCTAGGATGCGGTGGGCAATGTCAAACAGGACCTTATTAGAATTGGTGTGCAGTGGCCAGATGCAGTACATGTAACTCAGGACAGACTTGCTTGGAGAACTAAATTGCACGGTCTGGTTGGACCTCCGTAGCCCTTGGCTGCTTGATGATGATGATGGTTACCATTTGGCAGTGTGAGGGGCCTCATTTTCCTCCTGCTATACATCTCAGCAGGGTTATTATTTTATTGCCATAATCAATCGTATTTTTTACCCTTTTTTTGCAATCAAATTTATTTTGTACCCAGGAAAATTCCTAAAAATATGTATTTGGTTTTCTGTCCAATTTTTTTATCCTTTATATATATAGTCTGATGTAAGGAATTTTTTTTGGTGAAAGTTGGTTGGTTGTTTTGGGTTTTATGGCACATGGACAACTAGGCTGGTTGGTTGGTTGTTTGGGTTTTAATGGCGCATTAGCAACTAAGGACAACTAGGCCATAAAGTGCCAAACAAAAGACAGTTTAAAAGATAAAACCCGCAACCAATTTAAAAAAAAAAAAAAAAAAGAGCTACATTGTAAAATGGTAAAACAACAAAGAACACGCGTATGTAACAAAGTAAAACAAAATAATCCCAGGTGTAAGCAACCTGGGTTATATATACAATGTATAAGGTGGTAAAATCAAAGTCAAGTAAAATATCCAATATATTGTAAAAATTTAAATACAGAGGTAAAACAACAGTCATTAGATAACAGATGTCTGAGTGTAAGAGGCTCGGAACTTAAAATCATGATGGTTAAAAACATATGCTTTCCAAAGGTAAAACATGAACAAAAGATTAAAATATGTTTGATTGTTAAAATGGTGTCGCAAAACTTACACTTAGGTTCGTTGTCCACCCATAGAAGAAACAAATGACCTAAACGGAGCAGAGCAAGTACAACTTCCTCTTTGCAATTCCTGCAGTAACAAGACTGCCATGGTTTGATGATAGGTTTGATCCCAAAGAGCTTGTTCGTAAGCTGTTCTGACCAAGATCTCTGCCACTGTGCCCAGAGCTCGATCGTAAAACGCTGCTCGAAATCCAGATATGGAACCAGCAACAGAGTCAGACAGGGGCGTGGTTGACCAGGCAGCAGCATCTGCCAAATCATTGCCCGATTCCAACATGACCGGGCACTCAACAGAAATGGATGGTGGTTGTGGCTGCCAGATGATGTAGCTGCTGGCGGATCTTAGAAAGAACTGGGTGAGGCCGATGCCTCACTGAGATCAAAGCCTGTAGTGAGCTAAGTGAGTCAGTGTAAAGCACACACCGATGATGATGCTTAGCCACCACGTGTCCAAGGCGAGACTGATAGCATGCAACTCTGCAGTGAAGATGGAACACTGCAGTGGGATCTGGTCTGCAATGATTACATCCAGCAGACCATGGCCAACCCCACTGATGTGCCAGATTTCGAGCCATCTGTGAAGACAGGCAAGAAGTCCGGGTACTCAGCACGATGCTGGCAAAGAGTTGCCGGTAAACACAGTCGGGTGTAAAAGCCTTCCCCATCCTGCACAAGGAAAAATCACAGGAAGGGAAACAGTGAGCCAAGGTGGAAGTGGCTCAGCTGTCGGGTGTGCAATGCTGTCAAGACTGGTGTTGATGTCTCTGAGATAGCCTTGGACTCGTAAACCAAATGGACAAATGGCAGTTGGCCGATTAGTGTAAAGGATTTCCCACTTTGGCCTGAAAACACAGTCCTAAGTGGGATGGCCAGGCAGGGATCACAATTTAGTTGCATATTGTAGGGACAACTGTTGACAGCGAAGAGAAAAAGATGGTTGGTCAGTCTCAATGTAAAGACTATGAACTGGTGAGGTGCGGAAGGCTCCCGTGCAAACACGGAGGGCCTGATGATGGAGGGGGTCCAGCACCTTCACTACCGAATCCCGCGCAGAGTCGTACACCTGGGATCCGTAGTCTAGTTTCGGTCGGACAAGTGCACACTACAGGCAGAGCAGAGAACATTGGTCAGCTCCTCATGAGAAAGAGGAGAGGAGCTTGACGATGTTCAATGCCCATGTGCACTTGTTGACCATGTGTCTAGTAATAGATGACGTTTGTGTGGTAAAAAGGTCAATTTTCGATCAAAGATGAGACTGAGAAACTTGGTCTTTGCCACAACTGGAATGATGTTACCACCAAGCCATAGCTCGGGATCCTGATGAAGATTATGTTTGTGGCAAAAGTGCACACAAGTGGTCTTCTGTGGGGAGAACCGAAACCCATTTGCCATCGCCCAAACTGAAAGATTGTTCAGGGCAATTTGCAGTTGTCTTTCAATGACCTTCATGCTGAATGAAGAGCAAAAGATGCTAAAGTCATCAACATAGAGGGCATTGCCTACAGATGGAGGAAGTTGTCTAGTAATAGAATTAATCTTGACAGCGAAAAGCATAACACTCAGAAAGCAGCCTTGTGACACGCCCTGTTCTTGGGGATAAGGCCGCAACAAACAGGTGTCGAAATGGACACGAAAAGAATGTGATGATAAGAAGTTGGAGATGAAGAATGGCATGTGACCTCTCAAGCCAAAGCTATGGAGGTCACGAAGAATGCTGAATCTCCAAGCTGTATCATGAGCTTTTTTGATGTCAAAGAAAATTGACACCAGGTGCTCTGTACATAGAAATGAATTTCTGATAGTCGATTCGAAGCGTATTAGATGGTCAAGAGTTGACCATTGCCTGCGAAAGCCACACTGGGTGTTGGAAAGTAGATTATGGTGTTTCATTCTTTCCAAAACCTTGCACACGCAGCTCGTCAATAATGCAATGGGACAATAATTGGAAGGAATCTTGGAATCCTTTCCTGACTTCGGGAAGGCCAAGATGATGGCCTCCCATCAGGAGTTTGGAAACTGCACCTCGAGAAAAATGCGATTGAAAAAATGGAGCAGCCGATCCTTACTCGAAGGTGAGAGATGTTGGAGCATGGCATAATGGACATTGTCTGGTCCTACAGCAGATGCAAGAGAGGAGTGCAGAGCAAGGCAAAGATCCTCCACTGTGAATGGCTTGTTGTAAGATTCCAGGTCATTCGAGTGGAAGGACAGCAGAGAGCATTCTGCCCTGCTCTTCTGGGCCAGAAACTCGGGGGAGTAGGAAGAGGAGGAGGAGATAGAGGAAAATGACTCCCCCAGAGTGTCGGCAATTGCTTTGGATCAGCAATTGCCTGTCCATTGTACTCCAGGATTGATAACGAGTGGGACATGTAGTTCCCACCCATCTTCTGGACTTTATCCCACATGACCTTAGAACTGGTCGTGTGAGTGATAGTAGACATATACTTTATCCAAGATTCCTTCTGGCTCTAGCGCCGGACGAAATGAGCTTTCGCCCTGGTGCATTTGAACATATTAACATTGAGGGATGTTGGATATCTTTGAAACACCCCCAAGCCTTGTTCTGAGCCTTACAAGCTGCAGTGCAATCTGGATTCCACCACGGTTTTGGAAAACCATATCGAAATTTGAGGAATTGTTGATGCAGCTGCATCTATGCTACTATCACATTGATGGGCTCCTGGCTGACAGAGTGGTCATCGAGCTCAGAGAGCAGCTCGAAAACACTCCAGTCAGCCTGATCAAGCCTCCACTGTGAGACACATGAAGGGCTGCAAGGCCCCCCACAGGAGATGGTGCACATCATGGGGAGGTGATTGCTTCCATAAGGGTTGTCCTCAACCTCCATGTAAAGAGTGGAAGGATCGAGGAGGAGGAGATGGTGAGGTCAATGGCAGTGAATGTGTGGGTTCGGGAGTGAAAGTAGGTACTGACACCGGTATTCAACAGGGAGAGAGAAGGATCCAGGAGCCACTGCTCCAGGACCCCGCCCCTTCCACTGGTGTCAGCACTGCCCCAAAGTGGACTGTGTCCATTGAGTCCCTCACGATGAGGAAAGGGGACAGCAGCTGCGAGACAAGGTCATCAAGGTCTCCACTGTGAGACACATGAAGATATACAGAGCAGACAGTCAGCGAGAACTCCACAAAGAATCAGATGGCTACCACCTCTAAGTTGGTGGTGAGGGGCATGACCTGGAATGGAGAATGGTTGCCCATGAGGATGGTGACATCCCCGCAAGCTGGACCATCTCCATCTCAGTCCTAGAGAACTACTGAAAAGTGTCGGATCATGGGATCTGCGACTGGCTGCAAGTATGTCTCCTGCAGGCACACACAGATGGGCTGGTGTGCCTGAAGGAGGGCCTTGATTCCCGAAGGCTCAGAGAAGGTTGGGGGAGGGGACCCACTGGAACAGCTGCTGGGAGACAAATGGTAGCCTCCCGTCAAGGCCATCCAGCATGTTCTTTAATGTGCAAAGGGTATGGCTCTCCCGCACACAGGGCCATGGCTTAACGTCCCATCCGACAGATGGCAGCCTTTCCAAGCCCATTGGTGTTCCCTACTGACCGTGGGCAGGGCAGGGAATTTTGCGGAGATAAATCTCAACGCTGACCCAGCTGGGACTCGAACCTGGGAACTACAGATTACGAGCCTGGCGTGCTACTGACTGAGACACCCCCACCCCTGGATGATCAGAAATCTAGGGAATGAAGACACAAAGACGACAACGGCAGAGATAACGTAGAGAAGGAAGATGGGGGGGGGGGGGCTCATGTTGAGCCCTCTTGTTAGCATTGATCGCATTAATTTCTTCATTCTCTCTCATATTTGTTTTTGTGTTGTTCAGTGCCCGCTGTCCCCACCCTCCACGGAGCCCAACAAGGGGACACCCAGTCGGGCATCAGGGCTACGCAGGCACTATACCACACAGACAGTGAGCCAAGCCCTCACAAATAAATAGAAGGAAAATGAAAAGAAAAATGTGCAGAAATAAATTTTCTACACAAAAGGAACTAAATGTAAAATAACAAAATTGTGAACAACCAAACTGGCCTCACAAGAAATTATAACTATGAAAGGAAAATAATTTGTGAGGAAACTCGTAAACCTGTACCCAGATCATGGGCAAGGTTACTCACCGCTCTGCATGGATGACCCTAGCAGGACCTGCCCACCAGCTGATTGCTGATGGCCCCAGGAGCTCCCATTCACCAGAAGCAGAGGCCAAAGCAGTGTATAGCAGAGGTTCCGAAATTTGCTGCCCCGCCCCGTGATGACAGGCTCCCCAATGGCAAGGTGGCCAAAGGGGACCATGCCAGTCATGATATTGTTTCCCCAGTGAAAGTTGATGATGTTCAGTAAGTTGTTGATTGCTTTAGGAGTTAAGTTTTTTGGCCAAGTTGGATATTTGGTCTGCCTGCAGCAGCTTTGGCATTTGAAGCTTGTATGGCACATTTCATTTCTCTTAGGATGAAAGGTCTTTTGATTTCCATAGCAGATTTCTTTAGCTTTTTATATGCTTCAATTTTAGTGTTCATCTTTTTTATTCCTTTATTTTCTTGGTTATTATTATTATTTTTTTTTACTAATTGGTCTGCATTAGGATTTGATCTGAATCTTGGGTATTAGGTGGTTGAACTTTGTAAGTAATGATGAGGTTAGGCAAAGGAGTTGGCAACCTCCTCTGAGCAGCATATTGTGTGCTCTCTGAAAGAAGGGGAGACCTAGAATGTGGGCAGACAATGGCAGATACCTTGCTAGAATTGGTGTGCAGTGGCCAGATGCAGCTGATGTAGCTCAAGACAGATATGTTTGGAGAACTAAATTTCACATTCTGGTTGGACCTCCATAACTCATGGCTATTTGAGGAGGAGGGTGCCACCGATCAATAAGGGAAATAAATTTTGCCAAATGTTTGGAGGAGAGTATATTTCATTCATCTTTGATGGCATTTATTGTAAGAAGCATGTATTCATAAGTAGAGGAGTGGTGCAAGACTTTAATATCTGTATGTACCAATCTGTTGCTCTGGGCACAAAAATTAGTGCAATTTAGCAACATGTAGATAACAGTAAATAGAGGAATTTCATCAGGTGAAAAAATTACCTTTATATTACATGTTTAAATATTAATATTTAGTTTTTTCTTATTACTCACATGATATGAAACAACTATTCAAATCTTTTATGCATTTGTTATAACTAGCTGTCCCATGGCCAAGTTATTAGTGTGCTTGGCTACTGATCAGAGGGACCTGGATTCGACCTCTGGCTAAGGCATGGCTGTTTATATTGTCCGTCTGCTGAGGTCCTGCCATCATCACAGACCTTCTACTATGGTGCATTGGCTATCTCTAAATATCATAATCCCCAGGGGTGGATGGAATCACCACTGAAATGCTTAGAGCTGGGAACATTTGTGTTGTCACATGGCTGACTGAAATTTTGAATATTTTTTTGATAAAGGTGTTGTTCCTAAGGATTTTACTAGAGCTAACTGACTGGCTCCCGTCAGACCTTTGTGGCAAGCAACTGCTTGAGGGGATATTTATTTTATTTTTATTTTATTAAACAATCAACAGATAGATAACCTTACCATGACTGTTAGTATATGCAGCAAGAGCAATCAGCTTTAAAGAAGAAGGCAGGTATGGAGACTCCATGAACACTGTAACAACTGCTTGAGAATAATCTAAGAGTGAACCAAAAGTGAAGACTCTTTGCGAAACACGAAGGGGAGGCTCAACATGGATCATTAGTCGCACATCATGTACTGTAGTTGTACATTTTAGCTGTAACTGTAAAAGAATCATTTTGTTAAAATAAGATAATTAGCTTTTTGTTGCTGACAGAAATGTATTATGACATGCAATGAAAAATAAAAATATTTTTTTTCTCAACAGAAAAAGTTAAGGAAAGGAAAACTATAGTGATCTAATGCCATTATAATGAAAAACCAATAAAAATTTATGCAAACAAGACCTTTATCCCTATTTTATTGGGGAGGGGAAGTCACAAAACTCCATATTTTAATTCCATCTAATTAACTATCATTGGGAGCTATAATTTTAAAGATATATTAGTACATGGTCCTATCAGATGGAGATTCCTTTGTGTGTTGCTGCAGTATTAATTGGAAAATGGTGACTGCTTTCAACATGTGTAAGAAGGAAAAGGTGTGAGAGAAGTAATTTTTCTGTGGACAGCATTCCACCAGTGAAATTCAACTTGGAAGCACCATCTGTCCAGGTCTGGTCTTTTCTCACAAAGAGTGTTGTTGCTGCATGAAAATGCTCACCTGCACTCTTGAACACCTGACAATGAACAGCTCTTTCCTACCTTCTCTATAATCTTGATTTGGTGTTATTGGACTTCCACCTTTTCCAGCATTTGAAAAGGCATTGTAAGGGCAATGCTTATCATCAAATAGGGTCCAGAAGGATGGCTGGGTGATGACTATGACAGCAAGACACACTGTTCTACTGCCATGGCTTCAACATTTAGAAAGATCACTGCAAGTGCTTGAACAAGTTCCTGTCAAGAAATAACCTAAGGCTATGCCTATCTCACTTATGTATTTGGATGCAACTGACTTCTAATTAAAAAAAAAAGGGACCACCTAACTCAGTGACTTTCCATTCTATTATATTTGGAGTATAATTGTGGTATATATATATATAAATGCATATTAACATTTCAGAATCTCTTCTACAAATATAACCGAAACAGAGGGTGCAGCAGAATAATGCTACCATATTGTAAAACCTGTATTGTAAATTAGACATTGTGGTTATGTTTTGATGGTAATGGCAAGCATTGTGAGCATCTCCAATAATAACAATAATATTTCTATACTACATTCTTACTACTAATCATTTTCTCTCTGCAGGATTTGGGTTGTTTTACCTCTGAGCGGCACTTTTTTGCACACCATGGGCTAAATGGCCAGGTCACATGGACCCCGAAGGCTCAGAGAAGGTTGGGGGAGGGAACCCATTGGAACAGCTGTTGGGAGACAGATGGTAGCCTCCCGTCAAGGCCATCCAGCATGTTCTTTAACGTGCACAGGGTATGGCTCTCCCGCACACGGGGCCACGGCTTAACGTCCCATCCGACAGACGTCGGCCTTTCCAAGCCCATCGGTGTCCCCTACTGACCGTGGGCAGGGCGGGGAATTTTGCGGAGATAAATCTCAACGCTGACCCAGCTGGGACTTAAACCTGGGAACTACAGATTACAAGCCTGGCGAGCTACCGACTGAGCCACCCCCCGCCCCTCTCTCTGCAGGAACATGGAACGTGAGGACATTACTTAGAGATTATTTTCTTGATATTCTCACACAGGAATTCCAGTGCTATAACCTAGATATTCTAGGCTTGCAAGAGAACAGATGGAAAGGTAAAGGTGAGATACTTAAAAATAACTTAAAATTTCTCTTTTCAGGGAGGGAGGATGGAAAGCATCTCCAAGGTATAGGTTTGCTTCTCAGCAGACACACCAGTGATGTTCTTCTAGGATATGACTGCATTAATGAAAGATTTCTTAGAGCAAAATTTAAAACAAAAATTAAAGAGTTGAATGTGATCTGTGGTTATGCCCTAGAGAGGACTCTGATGAGAATGAGGTTACGTTTTACAGCCAGCTTCAGGATATTTTGAATTCTGTGAAGAAAGGAGATATTTCTCTTGTGCTAGGTGACTTCAATGCTAAAGTTGGTACTGACTATGACCTTTGGGCAGGAGTTTTAGGTCCCTTTGGCATTGGTAGTTCCAATGGCAATGGGGAACGTCTACTACAGATAAGTAAACTTAATGGTTTACGAATAACTAATATGTACTACAAACACCAGGACATTTATACATATACATGGGTTTCACCTGATGGGTTGCACATGAATATGATAGATTATATTTTAATTAACAGCAAATGAGCCAGTTCTGTTAGGAATACCAGATCATACAGGGGAGCCGAAATTGAGTCTGACCATTACATGCTCAAAAGTGACTTGCAGCTAAAGCTTAAGAAATGTTGTGCTAAGGTTAAGAAAATTACCTTCAACACTGTACTAAAGGTCTGAAAGATCCAGATATAGCCAAAGCATACCATGATAGGTTACTTAGTCATTATGACAATCGTGGTTTGTTTACTGCTGAAGTTGAGAAAGAATGGGATAAGTTTACACCAACAATAGTTATAAGTTACAGGCTTTTCTTGAAACCAAAAGTACTCTCTTGGGTAAAAAAGGACAGAGGAAACAAAATTATTTGAGTGATAAGGCTATGGAACTTATTTCTGAAAGAAGGAAGTGCAGGAATAATATGAATCAACACCCTACTAGTCCTAACAATCATTCAAATTGCAACATTACAGCAAGTTTAATAAACATGTAAAGGATCAGTTAACAGCTGATAAGAATCTTTGGCTTGATAGCTTGGCTGACAAAGCAGAGGAAGCAGTTAGATAGCACAACAGCAGGGGGTTGTACCAGATTGTTAATGTCTTATGAGGGAAGAAACAGACAGGTACACAGGGATTGAGGGATGTATATGGCAAGGTGGTTGAAGGTGAGGATTCTGTGATGGTTAGGTGGGCTGAGCATTTCAGAGATATTCTAAATAATGTGATTTATCTATTTCATAGACATTCTAAATAATGTGATTATTTCTACTCCCATTGCTTGTAATGAGGACAGATGCATTACTGGCTTTTATGATGGCCCTATAAATACATTCCAAAGTCGCATTGGCTATCTCTAAATTAAAACTGCATAAATCCCCAGGGGTGGATGAAATCACCACTGAAATGCTTAGAGCTGGGAACATTTGTGTTGTCACATGGCTGACTGAAATTTTGAATATTTTTTTTTGATAAAGGTGTTGTTTCTAAGAATTTTACTAGAGCTATCATTGCCCCAATTTTTTTAAAAAAAGGCGATTGCAGTTCTTGTCATAATTATAGGGGAATTAGTTTACTTTCTGTTCCAGGTAAAGTTCTTTGCATGATTATACTTAATAGAATTAAGAATTTGGTTGATGGATAACTGCATGATGAACAGTGTGGATCCAGAAGTGGTAGGGAATGTATTGATCAAATATTTTTACTTAGGCAGATTCTTGAGAAATGTTTAGAGTTTCAGAAACCTGTGGTTGCTAGCTTTATAGATTTCAAAAAGGCTTTTGAATCTGTTGATCGACATAATTTGTGGTTGATTGTTAGATCATACGGAACACCTGATAAATTAGTTAGTGTAATGGGTTGGGTTGGGTTGTTTTACCTCTGAGCGGCACTTTTTTGCACACCATGGGCTAAATGGCCAGGTCACATGGACCCCGAAGGCTCAGAGAAGGTTGGGGGAGGGGACCCACTGGAATAGCTGTTGGGAGACAGATGGTAGCCTCCCGTCAAGGCCATCCAGCGTGTTCTTTAACGTGCACAGGGTATGGCTCTCCCGCACACGGGGCCACGGCTTAGCGTCCCATCCGACGGACGGCGGCCTTTCCAAGCCCATCGGTGTCCCCTACTGACCGTGGGCAGGGCGGGGGATTAGTTAGTGTAATGAGAGCTCTCTATAATAACACTGAGTTGTGTGTTAGAGTTGGCATGTCTTGCAGCGATTAGTTTAGCATTGCTAGAGAAGTTAGACAAGGGTGCATTCTGTCTCCTTTTTACTTTAGTTTACTACTTATTACTACTACTTTAGTTTACTACTGATTATGTAAGGCAAAATTCTTTGCAAAGGAAAGATTTTGGCCTTAAAGTAGTCTAGAGATTTCAAAATTTCTGATTTAAATTATGCAGATGATTTGGTCCTGTTGGCTACTGATGTTGATGAGATGAATTCATTCGTTTGGGATGTTGATGAGACTGGTAATAGAGTAGGTTTGGTGATAAAGGAAAAACTAAAGTGATGAAAATTGGTCAGGCAGATAGTACTTCAGTTGCTTTGAATGACTGTACTATTGAGCAGTGTCTCAGTTTGATCAGCTGTGTAACAGATACTGGTGATGTGCAGCATGAGAAAAATAGGGATTGTCGTTGGGACTTTTAAGAATCTATGGAGAGTGTGGAAAAATAGGCACGTACACCTAAAGACTAAAATTAGGCTGTATAATAGTTTGGTTCTAAGGTTAGTTATGGCAGCAAAACATGGACCCTTTGTAAATGGGATAATAAGAAACTTGATGCCTTTGATTCTAGATGCTTATGCAGTATCTTGGGCATTAGGTGGTTCAACTTTGTAAGTAATGATGAAATTAGAAGGAGTCATCAACCTCTTTTGAGCAGCATATTGTGCACAGAGAGACTGCATTGGTTTGGTCATGTTGCCTGTATGCATAGCTGCAGATTGGCAAAGAGGATTATGAATAGTGTACCTAAGGGTATAAAAAAAAGGGGGGAGACCTAGGATGCGATAGGCAGACCATGTCCAGCAGGACATTGCTAGAATTGGCCTAGAGTGGCCAAATGCAGCAGCTATAGCTCAAAAGAGAACATCTGGAGAGGAAAATTACACAGTCTGGTTGGACCTCCGTAGCCCATGGCTGTGTGAGGATTTTGTATGTATATACATTTTTATTTGCTATTTACAATTTAACTACTGTTCTGCATAGATTTTTTCATCTACACAAAATGACAACACACATGCTTCATTATTCTTTGTTAAGCATTGTCTGTACCAGGATTTCAGACTTTTGCAAGCCATTTAGGTCAAATTCTGGATGGCCGGCACCAGTCACTATCCTACATTCATACAGATGGAAAATATGTCTTGAGCAAGAGTCCCACCTACTGCTGCCCTTTGCTGCTACAAAGAAAACTTTTTAGAAGAATAATTCTTTCTATGCCGGTCTAGTTGGACCTCCGTAGCCCATGGCTGCTTGAGGATGATGATTATATAATTTTTAATAAATATTTAGATAAACTCAGATAAATTCGACAGTTCAACATCCCGGCTCAGACAATTTTTCCTCTAAAATTGAAATCGACGTCAAAAGTGCCTATTTATTACTGGATATAATTTTTTTTTTACAATAGACACAAATGTTCCATTTACATGATTTAAGAAACCGAGCATTTTCAACTGTATTTAGCAATCATCCTTAGGACGGCACACAGTTCCAAGTTCAATGGTTAAATTTCAGTGAAAAGTATTACTTTTTTCATACGACATATTCTGATGGAAAAGGTCTTGCAGCAGAGATAGACTTTCTTGATTCTTATATTGTAGCAAAAGTCAATGTGCAGCTGAGATCTTCATTGTGTTGTCAGGAGCACTTAGATGCATTTTTGTGACAGCAATGAAAGGTGAAGAGGAGAGAGAGCCATTTTCCAGTGTCAATCGCTGCATTGAGAGAAGCAATAACGGGCAGTTGGGGTGTCAAGAGTAGGCTTATGCTGTGGGGAGGAGGGGTGGGCAACTGCTTGGCAGATGGTGAGGGTGGTGGGGGTGGGTTTGGGTTGAGTTGCATTACCTCTGAGAGGCACTTTTTGCACCCAATGGGCTAAATGAGCAGGTCACAAGGACTCCAAAGGCTCAGAGAAGGTTAGGGGAGAAGACCCACTGCAACAGCTATTGGGAGACAGATGGCATGTTCTTTAATATGCACAGGATATGGCTCTCCTGCGCACTGAGCCATGGCTTAACATCCCATCCAACAGATGGTGGCCTTTCCAAGCCCATTGGTGTCACCTAGTGACCGTGGGAATGGAAGGGGTTTTGTGAAGATAAATCTCAATGCTGACCCAGCTGGGACTCGAACCTGGGAACTGCAGATTATGAGCCTGGCACGCTACTGACTGATCCACCCCTACCCCAGGTGGGAACTCGCATAACAGGATACGCCAGACAGCAGGTGGAAGGAGTGTGTTAAAGTTGCAACATCTGCCTCTGAAGGCAAAGATTTCGAGAGTTTCTCGGAAAGCAACTTGAGTTTTCAAGCTGGGGGAGGAGACAATGAATACCGAGTCTAACTGAGGGACTACCTGGCCTTTAAGGACAATTTTAGCAGTGAGAGTGCATGGAATTTTTGTTTTAAATATCCTGTTTATGCTCGGCATTCCTTTGCTTCAGGTGCTTGTAGTGCAGCCGACATAAAAAGAGGGGGAAGTGGGGGCAAAAATGGAAGAAACCTTGCTTAATTGAATGTTAAAGTACTTCAGAGAGATTCCCCTTGTAACCTATCCCAAAAAAGTCAGAACATTCAAGAGCAATACTTTTATTCTGGACAATCTGTAAAAATGTGCTTTTACACCCCTTTACCTCTGGCCTCCCTCCATATTTGTTAAAATCAAAACACACAAGCCTTCAGAGAACCCCCTCCACAAATGTGAATTTTCCGTTACAGATCTGAATTCTAAAAGACCTCCCCAATCATGCTTAAACCACTTTCCTTTGATGTTGTTCCTATACACTAACACTCCTGCTGATGAAGCAAAAACAATTTTGATCCAAGCACTGATTAACTCCAGAAAACTCAGCCAAATCCAAACAAACGAAATCTCCAAATTGTGCAACCTTGTAATTGACAATAACAATTTTAAACATAATTCAACCCTGTATAAACAGCTCAATGGATGCCCCATGGGATCCCCTCTTTCAGGCCTGCTTGCTGACATTGTCCTTCATAACCTTGAAAAGCATGTGATCGAGCAACACACACGCTTTTTTGTATTCAACATTTTATCACACTTTGCACACCTGCGATTTGCCAGTCAACCTCTGAAATGAAATCAACTTTATCTTTGCCTTGGAGTGCAATGCTGGATATAATAATACCTTTATCAAAAGAATTCTTCAGGAAACTAAACTTAAATTTCATAATCACTCATCTCCAATCCCAGCATAACTATACCTCCTCCATTACACCCCTTGTTAGGAACCTCTTAAAACCCTTTAACCTTAAAGTTCCTGTCAAAACACTAACCAATCTATTTAAAATTCTTAAGCATGACAAAGATTCCATTAGCCAAGTGGACAAAGGTGGAATCTACTTCAATCCCCTAACACCCCCTCCCTCTTTTTATATTGGCTGCACTACATGCATTCTAAAGCAAAGAATTTCTGAGCATAAAAAAATTAAAAACGAAACTCCATGCACTGCCCTTGCTGAAATTGTCCTTGAAGGCTAGGTAGTCCCTCAGTTCAACTCAGCATTCATCATCTCCTCCCCCAGCTCAAAAACTCAAGTTGCTTTCTGAGAAACCCTCGAAATTTTTGCCTTCAGAGACAGATATTGCAACTTTAACAGACCCCTTCCTCCTGCTACCTAGCACATCCTGCTACATGAGTTCCCAACCCCATCACCCTCCACCATTGGCCAATCAACTGCCCTAGCCCTTCTCCCTGTTGCACAAGCCTAATCTTAACACCCTCACTGACCAGTTATTTCTCCTTTCTGCACAGTGATTGGCACTGAAAAATGGCTCTCTCTCTTCTTCTCCTTTCGTTGCTGGCATAAAAATGCATCAAGTGCTCCTGACAATGCAATGAAGCTCTCAGCTACACATTGACTTTTGCTATAGTGCAAGAATCACGAAAGCTACCTCTGCTGCAGGACCTTTTCCATCCAGAATGTCTTCAAGAAAAAGGTAATACTTTTCACTAACATTTAACCATTGAACCTGGAACTGTGTGCCATCCTAAGGATGACTGCTAAGTACAGTTAAAAGCACTTGGCTTCTTAAATCATGTAAATAGAACATATGTGCCTATTATATACATGTATTAATAAATGCAAAAAGCATTATTATTTCTTCTAAGTTAATAATGATGTCTTGAAATTGTTTCTCAATTTTTACCTTCTCTACAGAAATCACAAATCCCATCTAAAAATTTGCTCCTGTTTGGTTTATGCCAACCAATGGAAGGAGCAGATACCCTTTGTGAGGAAGAAAATCCTGGTCGAAAGACAGGGAGTGCCCATCAGAGACAGCAAAAGGTCTGCTAGTACCCATCAAGACAGGGGAGGCAGTTTGAGTCCATGAAAGAGTGAGATCGTAATGCTGCAGTAGTTTCAGTGTTAAAAATGTCAAATGCTACCAGCCCAGTCACTTGATCTCACAACACTCCACCAATTATTTAATGTGTCATTAACGTTTGTAAAATCTTGTGAAAGTGTTTGTTGGCCTGTCAGAGTCATTATTATTTTGTCTAGAGTGACCAACAGTGCTTCATTCAATGTTTTACCCCAAGAGCAGGGTTTGATGTTAATATAATGCAATAAATATGAATTTCTTTATTCTTGAAAGCTGGATAGTTATGTCCCTGGCTCTTGGTTTTATGGTTTGCCTATTCTTCTTATTCACCGGTTGCGAGAGCTAGGATAACTGATGTGTGGAAGTATACAAACCCTTGATAAAAATGTTCAAAACTTAACACTTTATCGCCAACTATAAGCTTGATCTTGCTTCTTTCTTACATTTTTATTACTACTTGCAAGGACAGATCTGTCACTGACAAGCTAATGGGAGTTCTGATGATTATCACCACTTAATCTGCAGAAAGTTTTTTTGGTTGCTCAGCCTCCTTGACTGACAAAATATGCATATAGATTATCTATTATATGATTCAATCTATCATCCACTAATGATGCTTTCTACCTCCACTTAAGCTCCTATGAACTACTCAGGTCAAAACCCTTTGTCCTAATTATTAGGCTCCAACTGACAGACTTTCTCTTAGTCTCTCCTATCATAAATATATATAAGCTCACCAGACAAAAAATTAGTCACCCCTGGCTGAATGTCACCTAATAACGTGTAATGCCTCTGTGCAACCGAAGAACAGCTGAAATCCTGTATGGCATGAATGCCACCAGTGTGTGGATGTAGTGCACATCACTATTCATCCACTCTTCCAGCAGCAAATGCCAAAGTTTGGCCAGATTGGCCGAATGGCTGGGACGGCGCATCACACGTTGCTCCAAATAGTCCCACAAATTTTCTATGGGATTCAAATCCGGGGATTTGGCAGGCCAGTCAAGATGTTCGAAGGCTTCAGAATGCTGGTTGTGCCAATCCAACACACTTTGAGCCCTGTGCATGCGACAATTGTCATTTTAGAAGACTGGGGTATCCTTCTGGTGTTCACTGTGGAGATATTGCACAAAAGGCAGCATGTGTCATCCAGCAGCTCCATATAGCCCTTCTGGTTCAAGTGTGATGTCACTGAACCAAAGGACCCAATTCCTCGTACGTGAAACACCCCAGAGAATCACAGAACCTCCTCCAGCTTGAACAGAACCTTGCACAGAGTCCGCATGGAAGGCTTCATGCAGCTTATGACATATCCATCACCTTGCATCATTCAAGTACAAGCAAAAACGTGACTCATCCGACCAGATCACATGCTTCCAAGAGTTGACAGCCCAGTCTTTGTGATGCAGTGCCCACTACAGCCGTGCAGCCTTGTGCAGAGCTGTTAACATGGGTCTTTTCTGTGGTTGGGTTGTTTTACCTCTGAGCGGCACTTTTTTGCACACCATGGGCTAAATGGCCAGGCCACATGGACCCCGAAGGCTCAGAGAAGGTTGGGGGAAGGGACCCACTGGAAAAGCTGTTGGGAGCCTCCCGTCAAGGCCATCCAGCGTGTTCTTTAACGTGCACAGGGTATAGCTCTCCCACACACGGGGCCATGGCTTAACGTCCCATCCGACGGACGGCGGCCTTTCCAAGCCCATCGGTGTCCCCTACTGACCGTGGGCAGGGCGAGGAATTTTGCGGAGATAAATCTCAACGCTGACCCAGCTGGGACTCGAACCTGGGAACTACAGATTACGAGCCTGGCGCGCTACCGACTGAGCCACCCCGGCCCCTCTCTTCTGTGGTACTCTGTTCTAGATATCCATGGCATGCAATTTCAATTCACAATAGTGGTTAATTTCATCAAAACTTTTCTCAGGAAAGATCAACTCCTGTATCGACATGATATATTAATTCAGTTTTTTCATAAGGCTTCACAAAAGATAATTTTAAAACATTGTGTGTACCAACAGTGGTAGGACTTAAACTCATGAGAAGGTTCTTCTTGAGGAACTTTGGCCTCTCGCTTCAAAGATCCTATTGGAAGTTTACCGAATTGATATTTTTTCTGTAGTAATATTGCTCTGTGTGCCCTAGTTGGCCACAAAAATTACATCTGAAAGTTTCTCTTTCATTTGTAGCAAAGGTTTTTGGTCTAATTTCATTGTTAGAAGCTTGATGTGGAACATAATCTCTGCTTCATTTGTTCTGCATCGTTGTAGGTGCATTCAGCACAAATTGTCGGGACCTTGTAACTTCTGGTCGTGTGGGAGTCATTTTATGAGATTCAACCAGTATCACTGCTTTGGCAAGGATTGCATCCATTGTTGATTTAATGCAGCTTTTGTAGATTTTCTTCATGCGGTGTATTGCTGAGCCAATTTGATTAAAGTTGAAATTGAAGTTACGTTTCAGATTTCTAAAAATTATTTTATAGGCAAAAGTAACTGGGACATAATGCAGTTTATTATGTCAATTTTGGCAAATTAGCACAGTACAGCTGGTATAACTCAACTGTACCCCAGATGAATGTTTCAATATCATCTCCTCTTTGTCTTCGTGAAAAAAAGTTCTGTAGCCAAATGTGTAAAATCATCATAAAGTGGATAGATTTCCAAGAGTTGGTTTTTAAAGTCTTCTGTAATGCTCCAAAGATTTAAATACTTTTAAAGTTTATTTAGTTTTGGACCCATCATCTGATACAATTATTTTTATGCTCCAGATAGCTGAGTCAGGCACCAGGTAATAATTAACAAATTGCCAAAATATAAAGTTTAATTAGGGTTCGAAATACCAGCGAGCGTTAATGAGTATGAATTCAAAAATATTAAATGATTGTCAAAATATAAGGTTAATTCTAATCAAAACAATTAACGTTGCTCAAGAGAAAAAAAATTAGTAAAGATTCAAAAAGGTTAAATAACAAAACAATTCATTTCCAAAAATCACTCACCAAAACTTCAAAGAAGAAGATACTACATCAATTCAAACTCAACAAAACTTCAACACCAACTCCACTGACTAAACACTCTGCACTAACTGTGCTACTCCGTGCTTACTACCACACTAACTGTGACTAACATGTCACCAGGTTATAACAAAAGGCTACAGAGCCCACACGTCATGTTGCATGCCGGGAAAGACATTTGCATAAATTGACGAGCGGCGCAAGCTATGACTCAAGAGGGGGTGTGTCCTTGTACACGCGCTTTAGCAGGTGACAATCGAAAGTTTGGAGTTGCACATGCGCAACTCCTAACTATTGGAAACGACCGCTGGATGCCAAAAAGGAAATAAAAATCCCCAAAATGATAAATACAATGTAAATTAAGCAAAACTGGTTAAGGTAAAGTAAAAGTGAACAAGGGGGCATCACACTTTCCAAACTTCTATTCTATGACAACATCCTATGTTATTCTACCATTGCTTAGCATACCCAAATAAACAAGATACTGTGAAAACCACTTTTTTGTTGCTATTAAAGTTAAATGAGGGTTCGTTAAGTATATGGGCATTACTTATTGAATAAGAAATCAAAAGACTGTCAAATAATTAAAGTTAAATCTTAATAAAAAATTAATCATTGTTGCTCAAGAGAAAAACTAGCAAAACAAAATATTTCATATAAAAAAGTTTATTTCCAAAAAATTCAAGACTCACAATTATAACTGATAAATACAAAAGTCTGAGCAACTAAAAGCTCACATTTCTACTAACTTCCTTCTTCTACTGACACTCTCTCATTACTGACTATCTTACTGACTCTGTGACTTAATGTCACGTAGTATACATGCGACATGCAACTGACACGTGTTGCACACTGGGAAAGAACATTTGCATAAATTTACGATTGTGCTAGCTATGATGCAGGAGGGGGCATGCATGTCCTTAATGCATGAATTATAGCGGCGTCAATCAAAAGTCGGAGTTGTGCATGCACAACTCCTTTAGCAGCTTGGAAGAGAGAAATGTGATAAATTCAACTGAAGATAATCCCCAAAATGATAAATATATAACGTAAATAAAGTAAAACTAGTTAAGTAAAAGTAAAAGTGAATTGTGATGGTCCATCCATAGCCTTATGCAGTGATGGTGGTCTCAATAGCTACAAGGAGTTCCAAAGTGGCCCACATAAAGATGCTCCAAAACATTACATTGCTCCAATGGCCTGTAACATCCAGATTTGACAGTTGGAGTCCATGGCCTTGTGTGGTATATGCCACACATGCAACCTCCCATTGGCATGTTTTAGTTGGGGCCTCAATTCGTCCAACCAAGCCATCCATTTCCAGTCTTCCACAGTCCATTTGCAATGTTCCTTTGCACCATTGCAACCTCATAGCCTGGTGACATGCTGTTGTTAACAAAGATACTCGATATGAGCATTGGCTACAATAGCCCAGTCATGCCATTGTACATCAAATGGTCTTTGTAACTGCCACATCATTGAATGTTGACATTATCATTTGCACTGTGGCCCTCCATTCCAACATTACAATACTGGGAGATGCAGCACTCACCTCAAACATCAATGGCTCAGTAATGGCCACATTTTCCAGTTTCAGGTTTTGCCAGTTTTGATTTGTCCTGGTACATATGTGCGATGGTCGCATGTTAACATCCCAGAAGTTCTGAAGTCAGGGATATGGAGCACTCCATCTTCCTTGCATTGATTATTTGCCCATGATCTAATTCATTCAGGTCACTGTGTTTATCCATCATAACAATCACAGGTATGCTATACAGCAGGTAATATCTGACCTATTTATAGCAGACAAAGGATTTCACCAGGAAGCATTATTATGGTGGAGTAGGAAAAGTTTGTGGAAGGGTTAGGTGTGTAGAATTAATTGTGCTATTAGTGCATAACTTATTCCAGTGACTAGCTCTCCCAAAGTATATTAATTCAATACTAAACACTCCCTCTGTGTAAATAAATTTGGAGCAAATATTGGGGAATATATATATATACACTCTATACCATGATGCCACAAAATGGTCCCTTTTTGATAAAAAATCCTCATTTTACACAAATACACAGGCAACTCATTGAACTGATTTTTGGGAAGATTACAGGATGAAAGCACAAAAAATGTGACAATATTATTCTAGGACACCCTGTATATTCAAAATTACTACTTAAATTATTTACTTTAGTTTCACACCTGATTAAGTCTCTGGATATTGTTTGTCCGTTTGGGGTTTAAACTTTACACTGCAACAACCTTGAAAATGTGGTTCATGAAGCCTGCATATACAGCCATGAACGATAAACTCCATCATTAGTGCCATAAAAAAGATTAAATTTTTCTAAAAATATTAAAGTTTGAACTAACTTTTGATTTATATATGTATATGCAAAATATACATTTCAGAGTTCTTAAATAATGCAAGTTTTTTCATTTTATTCCTCAAGTTGACATATCAGAAAATAAAAAGCATTTTCTCTTGCCCAAACTGCCATTAGCACAATTTAGAAGATTGGTTTGCCACTGGCTAAGTTTAGCCTCCAACCACTCCCCCACTAACTAACAGAGTTCCAGTAAGTTAATTGAGTTATTTACCAAAAATATATCTAAATGTATTCTCAATAAAACTAATTGATACAAATAATTTTTTTTTATTGGAGAATTTCAGTATTTGCACAAAAATAGTCATATATGTTTTTTGCTTCATTTCAATATATTTAGCAATTAAAAGCAATTTTATCATTTCTAAATTATTTTTATCTATTATCAGATATCTTTCACAAAAGGAATACAAAGAGAAAAACCAATATTTCTTTGACCATGTAATTGACACCACCATAGGAGCATGATATATTGATCAGCACACAACTGGTTTCATTTCAAACTTTCAGTATACACTTGTTATACACTGAAATGCCATTGAATTAGGGATAGCAACCTAAATAACGTATTGGACCCCCTCTGGCCCTGATAACGATCACCACACAATGAGGCAAGGACTCCACAAGCTTGTGTAAGTGTTCCACAGGTATGGTGACCCATGTATCCTCCAGAACTGTTCACAATTCTCTCAAGGTCATCATCGCTGATGGAACACGGCAGGGCCGTGCGGTAGATTTTCTCATTATGATGCAAGTCTTCGAAATGCCGCCCCTTAAATGTTTTTTCTTTAAAATAACCTTCGATTGTGATTTAAAAAAATGCACAAAATGTACGAATACTATTTTTAATTTGAAAATATAAACTACTTTAAAATAATGATATCAACTACAACAATCTACTACAGTTTTACCCTTCTAACTTTAACTTTAGCAAATTCGTTAATTAGGGATGTGTAGTCTAGAGTGGCTGCCAATGTAGATTCAATAGAAATTAATGACAGATTTCTAAGTTTTGTTTGGCTTATTGAACTTCTTAAGTAGTGTTTTATTAATTTTAATTTGGAAAAGCTTCTTTCCCCACTAGCTACAGTGTCAGGGAGTGTTAATAAAATTCTCAGAGCTACAACGCATTCGGATACAAAGTAATTAAGTTATTTTGGCACAAATAATTTAAAACATCCAAAGGTTTCATAGAATATGGTAGCATTCGGGATACATCACGTAATTCTTCTTGAAGATCATTTGCATTTATATCTGATTCATTTTTGACCGAAAGTATTGACTGGAGACTGGTACAATAATTTTCTAGCGTTTTGTCATCTATATCCTTGAGTTTTAAAATGTCATATAAAAACTGAAAATTTTTGCTATGGGTTTCCAGAAGCGTGAATCGTTCATTCAGATAATTAAGGGTAATGTCCAGAATTTAATTGAAAAAGTTTATTATAAATTTATTCTCCTCTGTTTAAGGGTTGATCGACAGCTTCTTCATAGTCAAATTGACGCTTTTTCCTTCTGGCTCTAACTTCGGTTTCGGCAGGAAATTATGCACTGCATTCAAGATTCTCTGCAATATCATTAGCAGCAATTTTCATCTGATCATATCCAGATTGTCTATAACTTTTCACTTTTTGTATGGTTTCTGATAACATCCTTTCACAATCTGACAAATTTATAGTTACAGATTGCAATAGCTTCGAGACTGAATTTATTTCAAATAAAATATCATATCAGAGAATTACACCGCACATAAACTTGTAATTTTTAATATTTTTTGCTAACCCTCTTGCTTTAACTGTAGTTTCTGCATCTCTGTTGATGTATTCTATTATTTAGAATAATGCATCATAGATTTCACAAAGTTGAAATCGTAAAGGTTTTAACGCTACTGTGCTTGACCACCTAGTAGCACTCAATGATTTTAGAGTTAATTGTGAAACATATTTTTTTAGCACTTCCCAACGCTTTGTAGAACCAGAAAATAAGTGTAAAGTTCTTGTACAATAGAAAAAAAGTTGTTGTTTCTGTAGAAGTTTGGTTCTGTAGAAGTCAAGTATTCTATTTTGTACACCCTTTCTTATTCCTTTCATATTAGCTCCGTTGTTATAGCCTTGTCCTCTAAGACACTTTAACTCAAATCCTAACTTTTCCAAATGTGTCAGAATAAGTTCTGTCAAACCCTCTCCGGTTGAATTACTAGCTTAAAAAAACCAATAAAGAATTCTTCAATTTCATATTTATTTTCAGTGGAGTTTAAAGCAACAACTCTTATTGTTAATGAGAGCTTTTCAATATGACTTACGTCTGGGGTTCAATCGGCGATTATCGAAAAATATTTAGCGATTTTTGTTATTTCGACAATTTTGCTTAAAATTACATTTCCCATCAAATTTATCAATTCATCTTGTATATTATTGCTTAGATAAGTCACAGACCATTTATCAGACTCGCGTTGAATTCTTCTGATATGATCTTTCACAACTGGATCAAACTCAGAAAGCAATTCTACCAACTTTAGGAAGTTTCCGTTATTAGGCTGAAACAAATGTTCAGTTGTTCCACGAAAAGCTAAGCATTGTGAGGCCAATAGTCTAATTATTGACATAATTCTTTTTAGAACTCCTCTCCAATGCTGAATTTCCATATCCATAATTCTTTGATATTCAGCGTCAATAATGTTTTCTGCTTTAATCGAATGTCCAATTCTTTCCATGCTCTAAAAGCATTTCTGTGATTTACAGACTTTTCGTGCATTGTGAGATCTTTTATAAGATTTCCCCAGTCAAAATAACCCTTTTTGGGCCAGTCATTAATAGCAGACGAATTATCAACTAATATACAACAAAAGCAAAAAACGACATCATTTGTAACAGAGTAAATCAACCAACTTCTCTTAACGACTTCACTATTGCTCAACACTTTCAAATAATGCAAGGGCGAAAATCTACGCCTTCCTTTATTAATAGGAAACTGGAATTCTTTAATTTGATGTGGACCCCTCTCAACCAGTATTTGACGAGTTTTAGATGACATGCAGAAAGCATTCCATAATGCAGGATCAGAAGGAATTTCGTTTAATATCTGCTGGCTGCCACTGCTACCCGGCTCTTGATGAACTTCTGGTGTTATTTTTTGGCTCTCTTCAACAACTTCTTCTGGAAGTGATTGGGGCGGCACTAAGTTTTTATTTGCCAAATCCAAAGCAGTCGCTGTTGATGTGGATGTGGACAGCTCATCTAAACAGGACTTTTGTACTAAGAATTCCTTCATAACATAGCTTAGCCCTAGTTCCTCTTTCTTTAAGCATTTCTTTTTATACTGACTTCCAGACAATTTTTTCCTTTTCTGTTCCATACTGGAATAAAAATATTATATAAAAATTCACACTCCGTCACAAAGATGCAACCGGGGGTGGGAGGGGGGGGGGGTCATTGAAAATGATTAAATATGATGATGCTTATCATGCTATTAAAATAGGGTAGATAAAATAACGATAGAAATGAGTTGCAAAGCTAGTAAGATTTGTAGGTAACAGAACATAATAAATGATAACGAATATCTGTCAAATTGACAGCTAGCAGCCGCTTTGACATATGCCTTTCTTTAACTTGTTATTGTCCACTTCAAAGTATATGAATTTGGTAAAAATAGAGCAATAAATAACGAATGCAAAAGTAGGCAAATGCAAATATTTCCTAAGCAACTCTCTCTCTATCACACACAGAATGCAAAAGTAGCCCAATATTCCCTAAATAACTCTCTATCTATCTAACAGAGGCACACATTCCGCACCTGAGATATACCCAGTCCATGCAAATGCTACTTTTCAATTCGAGTCCCTATTGTCATAACATAATCATTTTCAATGATAATAAGTAACTACAATTGCTGTAAAAAACAATAATTCTCTTGCCTGATCTACTTTTTAAACACAAAAACTGAATTAGTATAAATGCACAAATATTATACTAATACAAATATATTATGTATCTGATTTACTGATTTAAATACAGCACAGCCACTTGCCACTTCTCATGACAAACTAACATTAAAATCAAATATTGTCAATAATTGTAAGCTCAAAGCAGAACTATCAACACGTAACACGTGCAATTGTCTTTTCTGATAATTGCCGCCTCAGCTTTTAGGAGTGGCCGCGCGGTATATTACAAATAAAAATAATAGCTTCGCGCTGTCAGATCAAAAGTCTTTCGGCGAGCGCTCGCCAACGATGCACCTGCACGAGAAACCGAGATCAAAAGGTACCGAAAGCGCTTAGGCAGAGGCGTACAATAAATCATAAATCGTATACATCAATATCGGAATAACATAGACCAATATAGAAAAGCGTTGCGTAAAGATTTTTAATTATTGAATGGTTCAAATTGTATTTTGATTTCGCTGCTTATGCCGCCCCCTTACGGCGCCACCTGATGCGGCCGCCTCTCTGTATCATAGCACGGCACGGCCCTGGAACACGGGCCCGAACACTCTGCTCGATGGTATCCTAGAGATTTTTGATGAGATTTAAATTTCGGCTTCTAGGGGGCCAATTCATTATTTCAAAGTCAGCAGAATGCTCCTGCAACCATGCAGTAGCCAACCTGTACCTGTGAGATGAACAGTTGTCTTGCTGGTAGACACCATCTCCATTGGGATGCCCGATGGCCATAAATGGGTGTAAATGGTCAGCCATGAGTTCTACATACCAGGATGCATTGAGAATCGGCGGTACACGTACCAAAGGTTCCACAGAAGTCCAACTGAAGACACCCCAGCCATCACTGAGCCACCACCAGCTTGTATTGTTCCGACCTGATATGCAGGATTCACGGCTTCATGGTCATGGGTTTGGCACCATACCCTCATCTCCCATCAGTGTGATGAAGTTTAAATCGCGATTCATCACTCTAGACTATCCGTTGCCAATTTTTGATGGTCCAGTTTCAATGTTCTTTAGCCCAGGCAAGGTGTTGAGCCCGGTGTCTGTAACGCTCCAAATAAATGCAATAATGCTTTAAAGTTGGACCCTTCTTTCGATTCAATTAGTTTTATGCTCCGGATAGCTGATACGGGCGCCAGGCAATAATTAACAAATTGCCAAAAAAGTAGACTAAGTTTAAAGTAGGGTTCAAAATGCCAGCAAGTGTTAATGAGTAAATAGAATCAAAATTGATTGTCAAAAAGTCTAGATGATATAAATCTAAATTCGCGTTGCTCAAGAGAAAAAAATTGTACAGACTCAAAAGGTTTAAAATAACAAACAGATTTATTTCCAGAATTCAACTCACCGAGACATCAATGAAGAAGATATATCAAACTCATTGTGCTACAACACACTTTACTCTCTACAACTCCACACTCTAACTCCACTACTCTCTCTCCTACTCTGCACTCTATGCTCCATGCACTAGGCGCTCTCACACTAACTCTACTCTGACCACACGTCAGACTTTAACAAGAGCCGGCTGCACACCGGGAAAGACATTAACATAAAGTGATGAACGACGCAAGCTATGACGCAAGAGGGGATGTGTCCTTGCGCACGCGCTTTAGCGGTGACAGCCGGAAGATCGGTGTTGCTCATGCGCAACTCCTAACTCTTGGAAATGAGCGCTGTGATGCCAAAAAGGAAATAAAAAATCCCCAAAATGATAAATATAATGTAAATTAAACAAAACTGGTTAAGGTAAAGCAAAAGTGAACGATGGGGCATCACATGTCGTGCTGTTAGAAATGGGACTCTCATAAGTCGATAAATCCCGTAGCTGAGACGATGAAGTGAGTGTTGTACTGTTTGTGCACTGACTTCCCGGCTGGAACCCACGTTCAGATGAGAGGTGATTTCAGATAATGTCTGGCCCCTATCGGTTCTTATGATGCGGGTGAGACAGCGTTGTCCATGCTCATTCAAGGCTGGTTGTCCTTTGCAGTTTGTCTGGGTGCTTGTTTTTTTTTTGCTGGAATTTTCATATTTCTGGAACACTCTTGTTCCAAATCCAAGTTCGTTGACAATTTCGGAGATCGAGTGTCCCATCCGTCAGGAAAACCTATGATCTGCACGCTGTCAAATGCATCTAAATCCTACACCTTTCCCATTACGCTTCTCACAATTAATGCTTGGGGTAGTCAAAGCTTACAGCTATATATGACCAGAGTTTCAGCCATGCATGCATGCAAATGCGGGACTTGCGGTACTGAATTTGGATAACGTCTCCTATCCCTAATTCAATGGCACTTCAGTGTACTATACAAATAGATATTTATACTACATTCAGAAAGTACTGAAATGTATTTTGCATTCTGTTTTACTGATGAAATAGTTTTTAAGGATAAAGTAAGTTCTTCAAATATGGATATTAATCACAATGGATATTATCATGTTGGACCAGAAAATCATGAGTTTTTATCTAAACTATTTCATTGACTCAGAGTAATTGAGTTGAATTCTGGCTTTTCTCAGATTCTGATGGGGGGGATATCGATTCCACTACTTCTATAATTATTTATATTGCTTCTCAAATATATACTGAAATTAGAAAGAATAATTATTTGTAACTTGACCAAAAATTAATGCCTAGGCATATGTGGTTTAAAATGGTAGCCAGGTTGGTGGTTGGTTTACCTCTGAGCAGCACTTTTTTGCACACAATGTGCTAAATGACCAGGTCATAAGAATCCCAAAGGCTCAGATAAGATTGGGGGAGGGTACCCACTGGACAGCTGTTGGGAGGCAAATGGAGCATCCAATCAAGACCATCCAGCATGTTCTTTAATGTGCATAGAGTATGGTTCTCCTGTACACAGGGCCACAGTTTAATGTCCCATCTGATGGATGGTGACCTTTCCAAGCCCATCAGCATCCCCTACTGACTGAGGGTGGGAAGGTTTGAAGAGATAAATTTCAATGTTGGCCCAGCTGGGGCAGGAGGCAAAAGCAACCACCCCCATAAAGATAGCCCCTTATGCAATAACATATTAAAAAAAACAGTAATACAAAAGGAGGAATAGCAATTTTAATTCACCATCAGCTATTACAAATATAAATACGTTTAATATATAATCATAATCTCTTTGAAGCATTGGCAATCACCACTAATTAAACATCAAATTTTAGTAATTAACTTCTACAATCCAGAAAGAACTGTTACTCATGAACAATACCAAGAAATGCTGAACCGATGTCCCACACCTCATATGATATGTGACGACTTCAATGCCCACAACCCCTTATGGACAAAATAGATAGCAGAGGCATAACAATGGGAAAAATTTACTGAAAACTACAATTTGGCAATATTAAACGATTTCTCTCCCACATATCATAGATTTGGAACTGGAGAATTTGCAACTGGCTTTGCATTTGTAAACTATAACTCGCACTACAATTTTACATGGAAAACATTACTAGACACTGGAAAGTGACCATTTCCCCTAGTAATTACTTTATCATTTGAAAAAACATCTAATCCACAACACTAGAAATATAAGCATAACAAATTGGAAAAAATACTGAGAAGAATAGAAAAGTGAAAACTTGGAAAAAAAATCAATTCGTATATGCAAACCTCAGCCAAAAGATAAAGAAAAAGACCCAAAATCTCACAATTAAAACATGCATGTAAAAAATTAATTGCTGTCAGGAGGAGAAAAGGGGAAAGGGCTAGATGATCGAGAAACTTTTTCCACATTTGGGATGTACTGACAAAGGTACTGAAAAAAGAATTCGACAAAGGGAATAATTTTCTTGATTTAAGCAAAAATTTATTTTTTTGTTATTCAGAAATTATAAGCCTTTCTATTAATACACATTATAATCATTTTTCTGCATTTTTTTTAAATAAAGTTTTATTTCCATTACCAGATGCATTTTTTTTTACTATATGCCTCTATAAAAGCCCTATTAAAATGCAACTAATAATCTTTTTCATTAAATATTTTATTTTCAAAAACTCCAAAATTAAATGCAGATTAAATGCAGATTAAATGCAGAAATTAAGCACTAGAATTCTGTTTGCTCACAGTTCTTGTGCACTAAAGGATGAGTATGCCCCATTGAAGAACATGGCATACATATGACCAGGTTTACGACTTTGAACAAGAGAAAATTGTGGGATTACAGGAAGGCGGATTATCATACTGAGACATCGGGGCTTGTGTTGAATGCTGCAACAGTGATGAGAATATGGCATCAGTGGGTAGAGGAGGAATGAACTCACTGACATGAGGGATCTCAATGGCCCTGTCACACAAACAAATCAGAGGACAGACATCTTGGTGCATGGCTTTGAATGATCATACAGCCACATCAAACACCTTAGCTCAACAGCTAGGGTGTATTGCATATCAACCAGTGTCCATAAGTATGGTTTGGTGTCGTCTGTAGCATCAAGGCATCTTTGCTAGGCAGCCATTGCTTCGGCTACCATTGACTCTACAACACAGGCATATGCGGCTGCAATGGTGCCTAGAATGTCACGCATGGATGTGCGAATGGTATTGCATTGTCTTTTCAGATGAATATGCCTAGATCATCTTTACATTAGAAATTTTAGATTAGACTGTAAATACATATATTGTTCAAATTGACATCTCAGATCATTTTTTTGTTGGAAGTAATATAAAGTGTGGTTTTTATAGAGATGTTTCTACAGAAAAGCTTTCTACAAATTTTACTAAGATTCAATATACTAAATTGAAAAAGTTATTGTCAGAAAAATCATGGGATCACGTCGAGAGACAGGTAAATGTGAATTTAGCATTTGATGCATTTCTAAGGGAATTAACTCTATTAATTAAAGATGTGCAGATTAAGTACTCTAAAAAGAAAATTAAAAAACTCAAACCATGGATAACAGAAGCTATTGTTAATTCATCAATTTTAAAAAAAATTTCTATGAAAGATCTATATCCAAAAAATTGGATGAAAATGACTACTATAGAAAGTATAAAAATATGTTAATGTCATTAGGGAAGCTAAACTTGATTATTGTAAAAAAATATTTATAAAAAATGGAAATAATACTTGAAAAAATTGGGAAACTATCAATGAAATGTGTGATGGAAGAAAAGTAAAGGGCAATTCTCCTCAAATTATCACAGATAGAAATTATTTACTTCAGTTTGATGAAAAAGCAACAGGAATTTGTTAATAAATTTAACAATTATTTTATTGGGGTAATTTCTTCATCATGTAAACAAAATCTACATAATGAAACCAAAATAGAAAAGATAATAAGTTATTTAAAATGTAAAATGCCTAATCCTATTTTTTTCCCTTATATACCAGAACAAGAAATTTTTTATACTATCAAGGAACTAAAGGAGGGAAAATCACCTGGTTTGGACGAAATTACAGTTACCACTATTAAAAATATTTTTACGGAAATTAGATATATATTTTGTAAACTTGTAAACTTTTCTTTTGTAGAAGGTGTGTTCCCTGAAATTTTAAAAACTGCCTTAATTATTCCAGTGTTTAAAAATGGTGATACTAAGGCAATTGAAAATTACAGACTGATTTCGCTTCTATCAACTTTTTCTAAGATTCTAGAAAAAATTGTTAAAAAAAATTGTTAACTTTTGGGATATGCATGATTTATTTGCCCCAAACCAATTTGGATTTCGAAAAGGTTTGAATACTCAAACTGCGATTTTAGAAATGACTATGCAAATTTAGAGAAATTTAAATCAAAATGTTAAAACAATTGTTATTTTTTTGGATTTGAAAAAAGCTTTTGATTCAGTGAATCATGATATATTATTAGAAAAGTTAAAAACCAGTGGTGTTAGGGGAAATTTGCTTTCATGGATTAAGAGCTATGTAATGAATAGGAAGCAAAAAGTAAAAATTGAAAAATATATTAGTGAAGAAACAAATGTACAAGTTGGTGTCACTCAGGGTTCCGTTTTGGGACCTTTATTTTTTTTTGCTTTATATAAGTGACTTCTGTATATTGGATTTGAATGGTAAAATAATTTCATTTTCAGATGATGCTACACTAATATATTCTGGAGAGGAAAAGCAAATTTTAGAGACTATAAATAGTGACTGGATAGAAATAAGAACGTGGCTAAAATTTAATAAACTCTTTAAATACAAAGAAGATGAAATATATTTTTTATTAAACCAAGAGAAAATAAGATTGATTTTTTTCATGACAGGATCATTTTCCACTCTGAATTTTATGCTGGAAAAATTTGCAATTGTGACAAAATTGAGGGGGTTGAATACTATAAATATTTGGGTATTTTTATTGACACAAAGATGTCCTGGAAAATACAAATATCTGATGTTGTTAAAAAGATTAACTGCATTATACCTAAAATTTATTATATCTGGAAATTCGTAAATTTATCTTTATTGAAAATTATTTACTTTTCTTGGATTAAATCTTATTTGCTCTATGGTTTATTATCAATGGGTGGAGTCTATATGACAACAACCAAACCTTTACACTATGTGCAGAACCACATAATTAGATGCATGATGAAACTAAGAAAATTTGAAAGCATTGCAAATGTATACAATGAATTAGGTATTTTACAAATAAGGAAATTATATGTATTTCAGGTACTGAAATACATAAGGATGAATTTTAATGTTCAAACCTTTTCTTACTTGATTTAAAAGCAAACAAAACTATTGTTGAAAAACATTATATTTATTTGGCACCAAAGTTTTTCAACTGCTTACCAGAGTACATTAAAGGAATAATGAATGATAACTTTTTCTATAAGGAATTAAGAAAATGGATTTTAAATGTGGTAAATATTGAGACTATGTTTTAGAAATAAAAGAGATTTAAATGTAATATAATATCATTTGACGCAGAGTTGCCCTTAAGGTGCTCGACTGAACCACTTACTAATGCACAGTTTCAATATAGGCTTTTATATTTTTTCTGTTTTCTACCAAGTTTTTTTTTTATTTCATTTATTCTTAATGATAATTTTCAAACTTATAAATTGGTGAATATTTACTTAGATTTTTTGATCAAGCTAACAAAATGTGAAGAAATGTGAAAGTGAAGAATGTTGCCTTTTCATTTTTATTACAACATAACAGTTAAACTTCTTTCACAAGCGAGTTTTTACTCTCGTGGAAGACTCAACATTTTTTCTCAGACTTTTACTGAAAAACGTAGGTAAAATTATAGAACACTAATGGAATATAACATTAAGATTTTCCATATATATGATTTTTATTGGACAAACTATGTATAAAGAAGAATATACTGTATATTAGAAAATGTAATACTTTAAAATTGTGTATCTGAGATATACAACATTATATATATTTCATTATAATTTCAGTTCTAAGGTAAAAAACATGTAAATGAAATGTACTGCATATTCTGAGAATAAATTATCTATCTATCTAAATAATCTATCTATCCCACTTCAGTATGCAGCACCATGATGGACGAATCCATATCTGACGGTACCGAGATGACAGGCTCAGTGAGATATGCATGATGCAGTGCCATACAGGTCCAGCCCCTGGTGTTATTGTATCACACACATGCCTCATATGCATTACCGGTACTTTAAACAGCCAGCATTGCATCACTGAGGTGTTGGAGCCTGTGGTCATACCTTATCTTCAGGGGCTCTCTGGTGCCATTTACCAACAGGACAATGCCTGACCACATAGGTCCACATTGTCCAACAATTCCTGGATAGCCACCATGTGACACTTGTGCCTTGGCGTGTGCGTTCACCAAATTTGTCCCCAATTGAACACATTTGATCCATGATCTCAAGATGACTAGTACACCAGACACCAGCAGCCACTACAACAGATGAACTTTGGCTATGTATTGAAACTGCATGAACTGACATTCCCTAAACACATATCAGACGTCTCATCCTTTCAATGCCAGATTATGTAGCAACGGTTATTGCTGCTAATGGTGGCTACACAAGATACTGATTTCTTTGTATTCCACAAGTCTAACCAAGTTGTATTTGTGATCATTTAATCCTTGTAACATAGGCTATGTATTCACTAAATATGACTTTGATATCTTGTCTTTCCTGGTGTTGCACTTTTAATGGCCAGCAGTGTATAATCAATCATATTCTTATGGAGCTCATCTGGTGAAACCCATGTGTACTTATGTATGTCACAGTGTTTGTATAAGTGTTAATTATTCAGAAACCATCAAGTTTACTCACCTGTAGGAGATATTGCCCATTGCAGCTACCAATACCAAAAGGGCCTATCGCCCCTCTCCAAAGGTCAGAGTTAGTACCAACTTTGGCATTGAAGTCACCTAGAACAAGGGTAATATCTCCTTTCTTGAGAAAATTTAAAATATCCTGAAGTTGTTCATAAAACCTATCCTTGTCATCCTCATCAGCATCCTCAGTGGGGGCATAACACCAGATAACCTTCAAGTATTTAATGCTTGTCTGAAATTTACCTGTAAGAAACCTTTCATTAATGCACTCATATTCTAGAATAGCATCACCAGCGTTTTTGCTGAGAAGCAAACCTACACCTTGGAAATGTTTTTTATATTCCCTCCTTGAGAAGAGAAATTTAAGATTATTTTTAAGATTCTGACCTTTATGTGTCCATCTGGTCTCTTTGCAAGCTGATAATATCAAGATTATAATGGTGGAATTCTTGTGTGAGGACATCAAGAGAAAAAGCTCTATGCAAAGTCTTCACATTCCAACTACCTATGGAGAGAAAATGGTTAGTGGGATGTTCAAAGAAACTGTTTATTCAGAGAGGTAATGCCAACAATATCAAATGTCCCCTAATTGCAGGCATGGGGCAAAGATCTGCTCTCCCACCACTAAAAGCTGAAGCCATCTACACTGGAAAACTTCCTCCAATGTAGAAGCAATAGTTCAGTCCTCCAATGTAGAAGCAATAGTCAGTCCTGTAGAAGCAATAGTTCAGGTGCCTGCAATGACCTGTGCTCAGGATTATCCACCAGCTGATAAAACATATCCTGTAAATCTATTCACTTGGGGCTTAAAACAGCGGCAAATTTTCCCTCCACAAAAGCCCAGCAGTGCAGCAAAATTAGGATTCATAATCAAGCTTAGAGCCTTATTTCAATCCAGTCCAGTAGGTTCATATAGTTAGCACCAGGACCCTGTGTGGTTGACTACTCCTCAGCAGGGTAGAAAAAAAAAAGTAACTATAGTTCTCCAGATCAGTAGGCCACACTAATCTGGCAGCCCTCCCCTTCTATTCACTTCCACAAGAGAGTATTCTCTTTTAAAAGGTACTAACGGCCTGCACCACAAGAAGGTGAGGTCGGACAATAGGTGCTAGTCCTGGCTGGTTCTATGCATCATCACAGGGGATTGGTGCATAGCTCTCCTTCCAGTGACTAAATATGATAAAATATCCAACAAAACATAAATTTTTGAAAATAGGTGGTAAAAACAAGTTATTGGATAAAAGATGTCCGAGTGTAAGGAAATTGGACAGATAGTGATAAGAACTCAAATAAATAAGAGGTTCACATTTAAAACCTGGCCACTGAATTAAAATATGTTTGATGGCTAAAAACTCGCACTTAGGTTCATCATCTGCCCATATAAGAAAACAACATGTGATAAGAGAATGAACTAAGCAGAGCCAAGCAAGCACAATTTCTTCCTTCGATTCTTGTGAAAAGATGACTTGCCATGGTTTGAAAACAGACTTGATTTCAAAGAGCTTGCATGTAAAGTGTTTGACACCGTGATCACTGCCACTGTGCCCTGGAGCTCGATGGAACAATATTACAGAAGTCCAGATATGTAAACAACCTAAGAGAGCTGGAGAGGGGTGTGGCTGACTCAGCATTAGCAGTAGCAGCCAAGCCATTGATGCTGATGTGACTGGGCACAAAACAGAAGATGATTGAAGTATTTGTCATATGGAGATGTAGGTAGCTCTCAGAGAATGCAGGGAAAGGCAGAGGCCATACTGAAATCAGAGCCTGTAGCATATTAAGTGAGTCTGTGTAAAGCACACACTGATGATGACACTTAGTCACTATGGTCCAAGGCAAGACTGAAAGCACACAACTCTATAGTGAAGAAGGAACACTGTGGTGGGATCTAGTCTGCAATAATGGTATCACAGCAGACCATGGCCAACCCCAACAATGTGCTGCACTTCAAGTCATCTGTGAAGACAAGCAAGAAGTCCTGGTATGCAGCATGATGGCTGGCAAACAGTTGGTTGCTGGTACACAGTCGAGTGTAAAAAGCCCTCTCCACCCCACAAAGGGAAAAATTGTAGGCAGGAAGCAGTGTGCCAGGATGAAAGTGGCTCAGCTGTCGATTTGGCAACACTATTGAGACTGATGCAAATGTCTCTGAAGTAGCCTTAGACATACAAACTGAAAGGACGAATAGAAGTCAGACTATTAGCACAGAGCATTTCCCACCTAGGACTAAAAATGCAGCTCTAAGTGGGATGGCCCAGCAGGGATTGCAATTTAAATGCATACTGCAGGGACAAGTGCTGACAGTCAATAGATAAAGATAGTTGTCTGGTTTCAATGTAGACTCTGGAATGGTGAGAATGAATCCCATAAATACACAGAGGACCAGATGGTGGAGAAGGTCCAACACTTTCTCCATTGAATTCCAGTCAGAATCATATAACTGGGATACATAGTGGAGTGAAGAACGTTTAGTCCACAGAGAGAGAGAAGATCTTGTTGATTTCAATGACCACTTGCAATTGGACTTGAGATAATGTATATAAGGTAAAAACTAAATTTCTGGTTGAAGACAAGACTGAGAAACTTTGGTCTCTACCACAACTGGAATGATGGTACTTCCAAGCCTAGCTCAGAGTCCAGACGAAGAATATGTTTATAGCAAAACTGCACACAAGTGGTCTTCTGTAGGAGAATGAACATATATTAGCTGTCGCCAAAAATGAGATTGTTCAGGGTAGTTTACAGTTGTCATTCAATGACCTTCATGCTAGATAAAGAGCAAAAAATGCTAAAATGATCAACATAGAGGACAATCTACAGTTGAAAGAAATTGCCAATAAATAGAATTAATCTTGATATTAAAAAAACACAACACTTAAGAAGCAGAAGTAGTATTACCTGTTCTTGGGGGAAAGACTGCGACAGTGCGCTGCCAAAGAACATAAGAAGTTAGAGATGAAAATTTGCACATGACATCTCAAGCTGAAGGCACAGATGATTCATTGCCTCAAGGATTCAACATTGGAAGATGTTGGATATCTCCAAAACACCCCCTGAACCTTGTTCTGTGCCTTATGTCAATCACTTCCATAATAATGACCCAAAACCTCAAATGAAAACAGTGTCACTTAGCACATTTCTAGGTGCATAATTGAAAGCTAGGACATCAGCTACATGAATGCCATAATCTGGATTCTGTTAATGGCATTTAGGAGAAGCAGACGTAGTATTACCTGTTCTTGGAGGAAAGACTGCAACAGTGTGCTGCCAAAGAACCACATTTTTGGAGTCATGGCAACACAAGGTTTAAAGAGCATTCACTCACTGCTGTAGTTTATTCCAGAAAATTGTTAATAAGACTTAATGAATGTATTATTTAGGTTTGGTGTATCTGCCTGACAACATCATATCAGAAAAATTCAGTCAAGGACAACTAGTCCAAACAATACATATTCTTGAGCAAGATACTTCCTTTCTGCAGTTACGAAAACCACTGAGACTAAAAAATACAATCACTAAACCTTATGAACAATTTTCTGGGATAAACTTTTTAACGAATACATGCTGATGTCATTACAGACAGGGAATACAAATTTTTGGACTCAAATTAGTAGCATTATAAAAGCAACTGTAACAGTGCACAATTACCTATCCATATGCATACATCAACTCCCTAGCAGTACACAGATCTGTAGACTAAGCATCAAATCAACAGTATTATACTGTGACCCTATAGATGAGACAACAGAAGGCTGCAATTTTGTATGCCCTAGGGTATATGAGTCTGCACATATGATGGAGAGGATATATTTAAGCTTTCTGTAGATTAGCACCATCAAGGTTCCTGCATCATCTTCTTAGATATAAACATCCAAATAGGGGATGACATTGCTGTTTTCCTCCTCCTTCATGACATATATCATAGGATAGATACTGTTGGATCTGTTAATGAAGGTTAATTGCCCATCGTTGCCATTCTAAACAAAATATATTTCATCAACATAGCAATACTAGAAGAGAGGTAAAATTGTGACCAAGTTGAATAATTTTGTTTTGAGGGATTGAAGGACAATCTTGGATAGGATGTCGGAAAGGGGTGAGCCCTCGAGTCCTGACTGTAGATTTTTTTGCTGAACTGGAAATACTTATTTTCAGTGACAAGTTTCAGTGCTTTGTGAATGGTGTTGATTTGAGGAAGGAAAAGTTTTTGTGCTTCAATGATTTTTGTCCAAAACAATGTAATGCCATCAAAAATTGGAGTGGATGGGAAAAAGGAACCTGTATGCAGATAATAAATAATGGAATAAGCTTGACGTATTTCAATCAAGTAATAAATCAGAACTTTAGGGTCGATTTAAATTTTAGAGGAAAAATTGTCTTGAGCCGGGTGGGATATGAACCCATGACCTCCTGACAACATGTCAGGTGCTCTGGACCTTATTAACTAAGTCGATATAGTTATTAACTAAGTAGTAACTAAATCGATGCTAAAGTGCTGATTTATTACTTGACTGATATACTTCGAGCTTATTTCATTATTTATTATCTGCATACTTGTAATACATGCTTCCATCTATTGGCAAATATAAAAGCTGCTTGTGGCTAAATTGCCTGAACAGCGCCTATATGAAACATAAAAGGAATGTTTATAACGCTAATTAGAGGAGATCTTGATTGGCAGCCGGTAGCTCAGTGGTCCAGAGCATCTGACATGTTGTCAGGAGGTCGTGGGTTCGTATCCCACCCGGCTCAAGACAATTTTTTTCTAAATTTTAAATCAACGCTAAAGTGCTGATTCATTACTTGATTGAAATACGTCAAGCTTATTTCATTATTTATTATGTGCATACTTGTAATACATGCTTCCATCTATTGGCAAATATAAAAGCCGCTTGTGGCTAAATTGCCTGGATAGCGCCTATGTGAAACATAAAAGGAATATTCATAGTGCTAATTAGAGGAGATCTTGATTGGCAGCCGGTAGCTCAGTGGTCCAGAGCACCTGACATGTTGTCAGGAGGTCATGGGTTCATACCCCACCCGGCTCAAGACAATTTTTCCTCTAAAACTTTAAATCGACGCTAAAGTGCTGATTTATTACTTGATGAAAATGAACCTGCTTCAAGTGTGGTTAATTTGCTGTTGGGAGGAAAGGACAGATCCTTGAGTCTGTTGATAAATTCTGCCATAGATCTAACGGAAAATGGGTGCTCAAAAATGAAGCTTCTCTAGAATATTCTTCTCTAGAAAGAATGTTAGAAATGATCTTTCAACCTTAGTGGCTGAATGGGATGGTTATCTGCATGCATTTTGCACTGGGTAAACATTCACAGTGCCTGACAGTTGGATGGCACTGTGAATATTCTTAATATCCTTGGAAAGCCACCAATTGTTTTTCAGCCTGCATAACCCTATTTTTGATGCTAGTGGAAGGGTCAGCATTAAACTATTACAGTTGGATCTATTTATAAAGTCCAAAACTTTGGCATCATCATCATTTTTGTTCATATAACAAACTGACCTGTTTTGCCAGTTAACGTGATAACAGTTCAGGGTTATTCCTTATACTTTTTAAGGCCTGAAAAATACTCATATGAAAAATTTTTACTTAGTAAGGGGGAGACTTTTGTCAGGAGTTGATGAATTTGAACACTTTTTGTCTCATGGCATTAATTTTATGCTGTTTCAGATGTCTGCTCGCATTATTGATATTTTCAATTTCAGCGATGACCTTTTCGTTTAGTAATTTTATATGAAATGGGCTGAATTTAGGGCTGTGTTCCAGAGCACTATTTTATTAAGAGAGAAGTTTTTTTATCAGGCAGATTAATAATAGAGAGGGGTTTAAAAGTAAGATAAAGAGGCTTATCTTAGATTTCAGTGAGCCACTGGATCTTCTTTAGATGTTTCCACTGCTGTCATTTTTGTGTTTTTTCTCTGTATAACTATAATAGCCTTTCAAGTAGATCTGTGAACATGACAGGCAGCTGTTGCAAAAATCTTTATTTACCTGGTATGACTCTGTCTCAATTATTAAAATGTGTCACCTTTTCTCTGTATTAGAACATGAAGAAATTTTACCTTCATTGAGCACAGCACACATTGATATGAACCAGGTAGGTTGCTGCGTGTGAGGTGGACAGACTGTGGATTAAGGTTGTTGCATCAACAGAAGAAACCCTAATTGGTCCAGGTTCACAAGTTTTAAATGCAAAGTCCATAACACTTTCCATTGTTGGTGGCAGGTCATTCTGCAGAATATTGTTCAGAATATAATTGAAAATTTTTCAATGTGCTAATTGTTTGAAGGGTAATATTTTATTGCTCAATGACTGAGAACTTTCAGTTATTTTAACTTTGAATGTTGCTTTCCAATCACACAACATGGAAATAATGCAATACATATTGGAGAGTGATATATATATTTAGGTATATTTGCTTTTTATTTAAATTTTTTTACTAGAGTTCATTTGTTTAATACTTCAAAATTTTTATTTTATTACAATCTCTGCCCCCCCCCCCCCAAAAAAAAAATTCCCCTTAAATTTATATCATTTTATTTTAATTTATATCATTTTGATGCTCAGAATTAAGAATTCTTCCTTCTGGTGTAAACATGACCCTTTTTTTAGTCACTTGAGAAGAATAATATTCTAAATTTCATTTCTTTTAATGAAAGCATTAAAAAATGAGTATGGCCACCAGGTGTTCAAAGTGTGGCACTCTAAGAACTAGAGAAAACTATTTTCACATTTTACCTTTACTGTCATTGATGGAACAGGTCCAAAATTGTCATGAAAAATTACATTCCCTGTTGTGCTGCCATCACCCTAAGTTTTGAAACAAAAAACATTTTAGGCGATCATATTAAAGAGCTTTCATACAAATTTTTTGGCAAAAAAATTGTACAAAATACACAATTTACAAATACCATATTTCAAAAAAAAAACTAATACTTCTACATATATGGACAAAAAATTTAGGCAATTAAAAAATAGTAATTTGAAACTGAGTTCTATTAAAAATATCAACAAATGTGAAAACTAAAATGTTAAGAATGAAGACATTGCATAATATATTTAATCATTTTATATTATTTCCCATTCACATAAGATCTCATCACTGGTAACAATGCCATCACTAGGTAATACCGTTAAGGATGCTGAAAGGTAGCTGCAGCATATGAGTTTCCAACAATAGCTGTTTAAAGAAATATATACTATATTAATGATGCTTAAACATTATATAATTAGTATTTGGTATTGTGTGTAGTTAACTGAACACTGAGATTTTAGTATTTGGGAAATTATGCATTAACATTTGAGGTAACAGCCACTATAGACTATCATTAGTTGCATATTAATACCTTGTTGTGGGGAAAATGGTGCTCAGTTCAGTAACACACTGGATGTAGATAAGAATTCAATATAATTAGAATTAGATCTACCTAGTCGGAATTTCTGAGTTGAGGGGCTTCTTCTTCTTAGGAATCTCAGATTTTGTGAATATTAATAATTCATAAAAAAAAAGAAATCCTCATTAAATATTTGCATTTTGGATGTAATAAAACAATGAAAATAATAATAAAAAATGATCAACTAGATTTACCTGTTCATGAATTGGATGGGTTTATGCCTGGGTGCTGCTCCAATGAATTTTGTGCACCAAATGTGTTGCCAGAAAAAAATCTCTGACCTCACCTCTTCCATTAACCCTTTCCCCCTCTTCACAAACTTCCCCTCCTCCAACCCTTCACTGCTACCCTCTCCATACAGAATAAACCACTCAGCATCAACAGTTACAGCAACATCACAACCAACACATATGTATTAACAGAAGAGATCACATAACCCTTACAAACAATCAACATTAAATTTTCAGAAAGATGGTGACAAAGATCACTGTAATATGTAAAGGAAAAAACTGTTCATACAAACCGAGAATTATTAAAATTATCTTAAAAGAGAAATCCAACACAGAATTAGTGAAGAGTACATGCCATCCTTAGAACTGGATGATAACAGCTATAAACTATAAAACAGACACCATATCCCTATGAAGAACTTATGGTAAATACTGAAGCCCATGTGGGTTCTTTTACCTCTGAGTGACACTTTTTTTTGCATACCATGGGCTAAAATGGCCAGGTCACAAGGATTTCAAAGGCTCAGAGAAGGTTGGGGGAGGGGATCCACAGGAATAGCTGTTGGGAGACAGATGGTGGCCTCCCATCATGTCCATCCAGTATGTTCTTTAACATAAATGATTTGTGGAAAAATTTTATTCCACAAAACATTGATTTATAGACATTAAAAAGTATACATGTAACTCTGAGATTGCCAATTATTCTTTAACATGCACAGAGTATGGCTTTCCCACACACAAGGCCATGGCTTAATGTCCCATCTGACAGACAGCAGCCTTTCCAAGCCCATCAGTGTCCCCTATTGACCGTGGGTAGAACGGGAGTTTTGTGGAGATAAATCTCAATGTTGGCCCAGCTATAGAGTATGAGCCTGGCACACTACCAACTGAGCCACGCCTGCCACACATCATGTGGGTTACTCAGAGAACTACCAGCAAAGAGGATCACAACCACAATGGAGCAGTGGAACAGGTCAATAACATTCAGACCTTTTTAATGAACTTTAACTTTTAATGACCTTACTATTTACAGTCAAAACTATTAAAGTAAATATAAATAACTGTAACTGAATATGAGTGAATAATAAAGGTGAAACTTGACTGAAAACTAAATCATTAGGTGTATGTGACCTCAAATAGGTGCTGCCTCAGGAAATATTGGGAAATTTGATTTTAAGCAGGTAGAACCTATTGCAGAGCTAAAGGAACTTTTTTTTATCACTGTGATGTTCAACTTTTCTGTAGCAGTATATAATGCAAATTGGTTTGGAATGGTTTGATCTCAATTTCAGTGGTTAAAATAAGGTTTATTTGAATAAATATAGAGGAAAATTTGTCATTAGCTGGGTGGGATCTGAACCCATGATCTGATGATGCCAGGTGCTCTAACTGCTGAGTTACTGGCTGCCAAACAATCATCTTATTATTAGTGGCTTTAAGCATTGTACCATAGTCATTGGAAGTGTATCTGATTATAATTAAAGATGCTGGTCTAGAAGCACATTCCAGATTAGTTAGTACACAACTAGCCCATATCAAACATCGAGAGGCATGGTATTTTTTTTTAAAGGCCAATATGCTTTGTATTAAGCATAAGGATTAATTTTGAAATAATGGAAATCACAGATGCATATCTGTATTTCCTATTATTTCAAGCATTATATGATTTCATCATCATCATCATCATCATCATCCTCAAGCAGCCATGGGCTACGGAGGTCCAACCAGACCACGCAGTTTAATTCTCCAAGCATATCTGTCCTGAGCTACATCTGCTGCATCTGGCCACTGTACACCAATTCTAACAAGGTCCTGTTTGACATTTTCTGCCCACCGCATCCTAGGTCTCCCCCTCCTTCTGAGGCCTCTAGGCACACTGTTCATAACCCTATTCGCCAATCTATAATTATCCATACGGGCAACATGGCCAAACCAGCGGAGTCTCTCTCTGCACAATATGCTGCTTAAAGGAGGTTGCAGACTCCTTTGCCTAGCCTCATCATTAATTGCAAAGTTGAACCACCTAATGCCCAAGATACTGCGTAAGCATCTAGAATCAAAAGCATGTAGTTTCCTGTTATCATGTTTACATAGTGTCCAAGTTTCACTACCATAACTAACCATAGAAAGAACCAAACTATTATACAGTCTAATTTTAGTCTTTAGGTGTATACGCCTATTTCTCCACACTCTCCATAGATTTTTAAAAGTCCTGGCAGCAATCCCTATTCGTCTGTTAATCTCATGCCACACATCACCGGTATCAGTTACGCAGCTCCCAAGGTAATTAAACTGTGACACCTGCTCAAGACTGCAACCATTCAGATTAACTGAATCACAACCTGCCTGACCAATTTTCATCACTTTAGTTTTCTCTCTGTTTATAACCAAACCTACTGTACTACCAGTCTCATCAACATCATTTGCCAAAAGGGCTAAATCATCAGCATAATCGAAATCAGAAAGTTTCGTATCTCCAGCCCATTTAAGGCCAAAAGCTTTCCCTTGAAGTGAATTTCGCATAACATAATCAACAACCAAACTAAAGAGAAAAGGAGACAAAATGCACCCTTGTCGAACACCAGAAGTAATGCTAAATCAATTGCTACAAGACTTACAAACCCTCACACATGACTCAGTGTTATTATGGAGAGCTTTCATTATGTTAACTAACTTGTCTGGTATACCATATGATCTCACAATCAACCACAAATTATGACGATCAACAGAGTCGAAAGCCTTTTTGAAGTCAACAAAGCTAGCAACCAAAGGTTTCTGAAACTCTAAACATTTCTCAAGAATCTGCCTAAGTGAAAATATCTGATCTACACATCCCCTACCACTTCTGAATCCACATTGCTCATCACCCAATTGCCTGTCAACCAGATTCTTAATTCTATTAAGCACAATCATGGAAAGAACTTTACCTGGAACGGAGAGTAGGCTGATACCCCTATAGTTATCACAAGAACTGCGATCACCTTTTTTGAAAATAGGGATAATAATAGCTCTGGTAAAATCTTTAGGAACCATGCCTTTATCATAAAAGTTATTCAAAATTTCAGTCATCCAAATGGTAACTGAAACATTCCCAGCTCTAAGCATTTCCGTAGTAATTTCATCCACCCCTGGGGATTTATGAAGTTTAAGTTTAGAAATAGCCAAACTAACTTCAGATTGTGTTATAGGGCCAACATTAAAGCCAACAATGCATCTATCATCATTGCAAACAATGGGAGTAGAACTAACCACATTGTTTAGAACATCACTGAAATGCTCAGCCCACCTAGCCATGACAGAATCCTCACCTTCTATAACCTTGCCTTGTTTATCCTTCAATCCCTGTATACCTGTTCGTTTTCTACCACACAAAACATTAACTATCTGGTACAGCTCTCTGCTGTTGTGCTGTCTAACTGCTTCCTCAGCTTTGTCAGCAAGGCCATCAAGCCAAAGATTCTTATCAGTAGCTAACTGATCCTTTACACGTTTATTAAGTTCTTTGTAATGCTTTCTATTAGGACTAGTAGGGTACTGATTAAGGACATTCCTGCAGTTCCTTCTTTCTGAAATAAGCTCAAGTGCCTTATCACTTAAATAATTCTGCCTCCTCTGCTCCTTTTTCCCTAAAAGAGTACTGTTAGTTTCCAAAAAAGCCTGTTTAAAATGGCCCATTCTTCCTCAACTTCAGTATTAAGCAAACCATGACTGTCATAATGACTAAGTAACCTATCATGGTAAGCTTTAGCTATAACTGGGTCTTTCAGAGCTTCAGTATTAAAGGTAAATTTTTTAACCCTAGCACAACACTTTTTAAGTTTAAGTTGCAAGACACTTTTAACAAGGTAATGGTCAGATCCCATTTCAGCTCCCTTATATGCCCTGGTATTTCTAACAGAACTAGCCCATTTGCTGTTAATTAATATATAACCAATCATATTCTTATGCAGCCCATCAGGTGAGACCCATGTGTATTTATGTATGTCGCGGTGTTTGTAATATGTGTTAGTTATTCTGAAACCATTTAGTTTACTTACCTGTAGGAGACGTTGCCCATTGCCATTGCAGCTACCAATTCCAAAAGGGCCTATTACTCCTCCCCAAAGGTCAGAGTCGGTACCAACTTTGGCATTGAAGTCACCAAGAACAAGGGTAATATCTCCTTTCTTGACAGAATTCAAAATATCCTGAAGTTGTCTGAAAAACCTATCCTTCTCATCCTCATCAGAATCCTCAGTGGGGGCATAACAGCAGATAACATTCAAGTCTTTAATGCTTGTCTGAAATTTTGCTGTAAGAAACCTTTCATTAATGCACTCATATCCTAGAAGAGCATCACTAGCATGGCTGCTGAGCAGCAGACCCACGCCTTGGTGATGCTTTCCATCCTCCCTCCCTGTAAAGAGAAATTTAAAGTTATTTTTAAGTATCTCACCTTTACCTGTCCATCTGGTCTCTTGCAAGCCTAGAATATCTAGGTTATAGCACTGGAATTCCTGCATGAGGACATCAAGAGAATAATCTCTATGTAATGTCCTCCATTTCCACGTTCCTGCAGAGAGAAAATGATTAGTAGGATTTTTAAAGAAATTAGGTTTATTGAGATTGGTAGGGCCAACAATATCAAACAGCCCCCTGATCGCAGGCATGGGGCAAAGACCCGTTCCTCCTCCGCTAAAGGCTGAAGTCACCGATGCTGGTAGGAACTTCAGGCACCACCTTTTCAAGTGGACTTTTTCAAGAACCATATGGCCTGCCTGAGACACATTACTCCAGTTTAGGCTTGACGATGCAGCTAAGTAAGGTTCAGGTACCTGCGATGGCCTCTGATTAGGATTATCCACCAGCTGATATAAGGTATCCCATGCCTCTGTTCACTTAGAGCTGGCAACCCAGTAGCAAACAGAAAACACAGTGGCAGACTCTCCCTCAACAGAGGCCCACCAGTGCAGCAAGTCCAGGATCCATAATCAAGCTCAAATCCATAAACAAGTCCAGTCTAGTAGGTATAAATGGTCAGCACCAGGACCCTGTGAAGTTGACCACTCCTCAGCAGGGTTGAAAAAAAAGAAAAAAGTGGCCATAGATGACCAGATCAGTAGGCCATACTGAACTGGCAGCCCTCCCCTTCCGTTCCCTTCCAAAAGAGAATATCTCTTTTGAAAGGTACTAACGGCCTGCACCACGAGAAGGCGGGGTCGGACATTAGGTGCTAGACCTGGCCGGTTCTGTGCATCATCACTGGGGATTGGTACACAGCTCTCCTTCCATATATCCTCTCTCCTTCCTTATATGCTTTAAAATATTTTTATTAAAATCTTTTCAGAGGTTTTCACCTTCAAAAAGATGTGGCTTAAATCATAGTGTAGATTTCAAATTTTGTGATAAAGTAAATGACACTGTTCCTTTTTAAATTATCTTGACAAAGACAAAATCAAAACCAATAATGATTCTTAGTCACTTCATGGTCCAAAGTGAGATTGATAGTGTGCAAAACTGCAGTAAAGATGAAACATTGCTGTGGGATCTAGGCTGCTATGATAATATCATGGAGGACAATGGGTGACCTCACTGATGAGATGGACTTCGAGCCATCTGTGAAGATAGAAAAGAAGTCCGGATGCTCAGCATACTGCCTGACAGGGTTGCTGGTACATGCCCCTCCGTCGGATAGGTTGGATGTTTTACCTCTGAGCAGCACTTTTTTCGCACAATGGGCTAAATGGCCAGGTTACAAGGACCCTAAGGGTTCAGAGAAGGTTGAGGGGAAGGGACCCACTGAATAGCTGTTGGCTGCCTCCCATCAAGGCCATCCAGCACGTCCTTTAATGTGCACAGGGTACAGTTCTCCTGCACACAGGGTCACAGCTTTATGTCCCACCTTACAGATGGCCTTTCCAAGCCCAATGGTGACTGAGGGCAGGTTGGAGAGTTTTGCAGAGATAAATTGCAGCTGGCCTAGACGGGACTTGAACCTGGGAATGCAGGTTATGAACTGGTGAGCTACTGACTGAACCAACCCTTGCCCCACCCATCGGATGGGATGTTAAACCGTAGCCCTTGTGCATGTTAAAGAATATGGTGGATGGCCTTGACAGGAAGCTACCATCTGTCCCAACAAATGTTCAGTGGGTCCCCTCCCCCAACCTTATGAGCCTTCAAGGTCCTTGTGACTTGGCCATTTACACCATTGTGTGCAAAAAGTACCGTTCAGAGCTAAACATTGCAACCCTTTTCCTTAACCCTTACCATGTTGCAGCCTAAAGAATCGCTTTCATGTTTCCCATTCTAGTGGTTGGATACTGAAGCTTTGCTCCCATAGTACAAGGCTGTAGAAAAAAAATTCTGAATAGAAATCTGAATATTTTTTGCAACCATTTCTAATCAAATATCAAAATAACATTTAAATCTATAACAAATTTTTTACCTGTTGATTCTGCTTGAAAAAATTATAATAAAGTTTAGAAAAAAAAACTATTTGAGTCAGATGAGCATGTTCAGCCACTGTAAAACAGCATCAAGTAGTGCCTATTCAGTTCATGCCTTTTAGTCGGCCATACTGTGCTTAGATTATCAATCAGTTGTATTTCCCACTCTTTTCTGCTATTTATAGCTCTACAAGAGTTGTAATGCTTTCTAAACTTTTAACGTAGAGGATATTGATTTTTTTTCTACCAAGCAGACTTCTTTTTAGCAGACTTTCAATTTTAAAGACTTTTTTTCCTTTAATTGAAATCCAAAGTGAATGCACAGTATTCCCTGTTAAGAAACAATAATTAATAGATTCTGAAAAAAATTCATCGCCGCCACGGCGGGAATCGAACCCGCATGAAGGTTCGATTCCCGCCGTGGATTTGAATGAATTTGATGAATTTTTTTCAGAATCTATTAATTTTTTTCCTTTACTTTAATGCTTCTAAAATTATTTTTTATTGTTCTCAAATGGATACTGCAATCATAAACAATAATTAGAAACAATCAAAAGTAAAATTGCTAGCGATCTATAATGGCAGCAATCAGAACACGCATTAGGATTACTCAGAGTGTGATTTTTAAACAGTAAGCCTTTATTTATCAATATTTTTAATTACATTTAAAGCATATAAACAAGTTAAGGTCAGCAAATTGCAATTTTTAACCAAAATTTCTGCTGGAATCTTAGAATTAAACTTTTCTGTAGCAGTTATGCAGCTTCATAATAAAGTGACTTGTCAAATTTAGTGCATTGATTAATGCTTTGAAATGATTTGAATTTAAATGCTTTGAAACTTTTTTTAAATATTTTTTCAAAGTTATTTATCATTTTTCTGATATATTTATCATTTTTTATTTATATTATCTAGTTTTAAAGCAAGTTTATTTTTTATGACACTGCTTTACTTAGATTTAGAGTTTGTTGATCGTCAAAAGTCTAAGAATATGCATTGTGCATTATATGCATAAATGACTAAATAATTTAGAAAAAATGAAATAAATGAAAAATTTAAGCAATAATCAAAATATTATGAACTGTTTACATTAGAATAACAAAATAATATAGAAAAAACGGAAAATATATATACATTTTTGGATTTTACTACAGATAAAGTGAAAAAATTACAGTGAATTTTGCAATGTTTTAAAAAAATGCTCAAAAATTTTATCCTATCATTTTTTCTTCGGAGTTTTGCCATTTTATTAAGCAAAATTAAATGCTCTATCTTTTGGTATAAAACATGATATATTTCTGTTCATTAGCTACTTCAGGATGAGATTCTAAGATTGTTTATATTATTTTCTGAAAACACTTTAAAATAAATCCGGCCACCACAGTGAGTTCAGTTTCAGAAACCTGACACTGTAAGGGTGAAAAGTTATTTAATTTAAAAGCTGCAAAATTACCAAAGTTTGACATTTAACATCCAAAAGTAGTCTAACTTTCACACAGTTCACTTACCAAGTCTCTGTATTAGTTTAGATTAAAATTCTTCCCAAACAAAAAATATATTTAGAGTCTAAATTTTAGACATGGCTCTAAATTCAAAAAGGTTTTCCATTATTCTCCAGTGATGAATGAGCAAATTCCGCTGTCAAAGCAGCATGAAAAAAAAATTATTTTCAGGTTTTCATATCTCGAGAAGGAGATTTGTGGTGGCACCCATCAGATAGTGGATCATTGCATGTCACCACTAAATTTAAATTTCTGCTGGTACAAGCATTCAGGTGTAAAAGCCTTCCCAGTCCTGAAGGGGCTGGCTCTATTGGGTCAGGAAAGAGAAATAATGAGCCACGGTGGAAGTAGTTCAATTCTCGAATGGGCAACGTTATTGAGACTGATGTCGAGGTCTCTTAGGTAGGCTTAGACATGCAAACCAAAAGGACGAATGGCATTCAGACAGTTACTGTAAAGCATTTCCCACTGATGATAAAAATGCAGTCCCAAGTGGGATGGCCTGGCAGCGATCTCAATTTAGATGTGCACTATAGGGACAATTGTTGATGGCAAACAGATAGAGAAGGTTTGTCAGTCTCAACATATAGACTCTGGACAAGTATGGTCCAGAGTCTTTATATAACAAGGAGGGCCAGTGGTGGAGCGGGTCCAGCACCTTCATCACCAAATCCCAGGTGGAATTGTATACCTGGAATCCATAGTCCAGTTTCAACCAGACAATTGCATGGTTCAGGCAGAGCAAAGAACAACGGTTCACCCCCAGGAGAGGGAGGACAAGACTTGAGGATGTTCAATGCCTGCATGCACTTGGACCTCAAATAATGGAAGTGAGGAAAAAAGGCCAATTTCCAGTTGCAGATGAAACCAAGAAACTTGGTCTCCAGCACAACTGGAAGTGGTATCCCTGAGCTTTGCCTAGGGGTCCAGATGAAGATTAGGCTTGTGGCAAAAGTGCCTGCAATCTTCTGTGGGAAGAACCAAAACCCATACTGAGAGAATTTGCAGTCATTTTTTGCAGTTATCTTTGAATGACCCTCATGCTGGACGAAGAGCAAAAGATGATAAAATGGTCAATATTGATGGCACTGTCTACAGTTGGAGGAAGTTGTTAAGTAATGGAATTGATCTTGACAGCAAAAAGCATAACACTCAGGACATAGCATTGTGGTACCCCTGGTGTTGGGGGAAAGGCCTCGATAGTGTTGCTGACACAGACAAGAAAGGTGTGAAAATATTAAAAGTTGGAGATGAAGAACAACATGTGACCTCTCAAGTTGAAGGCATGGAGGTCACAAAGAATGCCAAATTTCCAAGCCATGTCATAGGCTTTTTTGATGTCAAAGAAAATTGATACCAGGTGCTCTCTACACAAAAAGGAATTCCTGATTGGCGATTTGAGGTAGATCAGGTAGTCTAAGGTAGATCGTTGCTAGTGAAATCTACATTGGGTGTTGGAAAGAAGGCTGTGATTCTCTAAATATCAGGCAAGTCTGGCATTTACCATTCTTTCCAACATATTGCACATACATCAATACATAGGACGATAATTAGAAGGAATCTTGGTATCCTTTTCTGACTGCAGGAAGGCCAAGACAGTGGCCTCCCACCAGAAGTCCAGAACTGCTCCTTGAGAAAAATATGGTTGAAAAGTCAGAGCAGCTGATCCTTACTTGATGGTGAAAGATGTTGGAGCATGGCCTAATGGACATTGCCTGACCCAACAGCAGATGCATGAGAAGAGTGCAGATAAGGGAAAGCTCCTCCACTGTGAATGGCCGGTTGTAAGGCATCAGGCCATTTGAGAGGAAAGACAGAGAGGAGGGCTCAGCTGTGCTCTTCAAGGCCAGGGAAGTGCAAAGAAGAAGAAAAAAATGGAGGGAAAAAATTCCCCCAGTGTGTTGGCAATTTCTTGAGGATCGGCAATTGCCAATCCATTATACTCCAGGATCAATAACGAGTGGAATGCATAGTTCCAACCCATCTTTTGGACTTTATCCCATATGACCTTAGAACTGGTTGTGGGGATGATATAAGAAGAATATTTGATCCAAGATTCCTTCTAGCTTTGATACCAGATGAAATAGGCGTTTTCCTTGGTGTGCTTGAAAGCTTCAAGGTTGGAGGATGTCGGGTATCTCCAAAACACCTCCAAGTCTTGTTCTGAGCCTTATGAGCTGCTGTGCAGTTGGGATTGCACATTGGTTTTGGAAATCATGGAAGCTGCATGGACAACACAGTCTGTCATCTCTGCCAATGCACCAATGATTGGCTCCTAGCTGACTGAGTGGTCATTAAACTCACAAAAGAGTTCAAAAATACTCCAGTCAGCCAAATCAAGCCTCCACTGTGAGACTCGTGAAGAATCACAAGCCCCCCTCCCCACCACCAGAGACGATATATACTATGGGAAGATGATCACACTACTGTATGGGTTGTCCTCAACCTCCCATATAAAGAGTGGATCGAGGAGGAGCAGATGGTGAGAACAATGGCATGAATGTGTGAGTTGGGGAATGAAGGTAGGTACTGACAGCAGTGTTCATCAGGGAGAATGAAGGATCCAGTAGCCATTGCTCCAAGATCCCACCCCTCCCATTTGTGTCAGTACTGCCCCAAAGATGACTGTCCATTGAAGTACCATTCATGAGGAAGGAGGATGACAGATGCAAGACGAGACCATCTAGGTCATCCCTGAAGATGACACTTTTGGATGGAAAAATGACAGAGCAGACAGTCAAAGAAAGCCCATGACAAGGAAGATGCCTCAAGAATAGTGATGAGAAGTGTGGTCTGAAATGGTGGCTTATGAGGATGGTGACATGTCCACGAGCTGGAATAACTCAATCCCGGGCCTGGCAAACAATAGGAAAATGCCAGATTGTGGAATCATTGGCTATCTACAAGTATGTCTCCTTGGGCACACACAGATGGGTTCACATGCCTGATGGTAAATTGTGATGTTATCAAAATTTTCAAGATTCAAGTTTTTTCAAGACGTTATCAAGATTCAATAACTTTAGGGTTCTGGGGTTAAAAAAAGAAGATAATTTATAGAAACACAAAAGAAAATAATTTGTCACCTTCTACTACATCTAGATGAGGCTAATACTTACTTAGCTAGTTCAGTATATAATATAAGCAATACAACTTACAGTTAAAGGATCCAAATTCTGAGGTATGATTATAGAAATAATTATTTCACTTCCTAATCGCTGATCTCCAGGAAAGGCTAAAAATTAACATCTACATTTTTCAAAATATTCATTAATACATAAAAATTCAAATATCTATTTCAAAATAAAAATGCATATCTGAATACTACAAAATATATTAATGTGAAAAAAATTTCTCTCTATATGAGCATAAATATTAAGAGAGTAACCTGAAGTCATTTTAGAATTAAAATGATCAATGCATAAAAGTCAAAGGTAAAAATTAAAAGAAAAATGTTTCATCACCAGTGAGAGATACTGAATGAAGAAAACAGTCAGGGTGGATGATTCCAGCATCTTTGTTGTAAGTTGGTACAGATGCCCAAAGTCACAGCTGCAAACATAGCAAATTTCTTGCAATAAAATGCAGTTCCATGTCTACTGACTTGTTCAACTCATGTGGTTCTTAGTTCATATATATTGCTGATTATGATTCTTCAAATCTTTTTTGAATATCTGAATACAGCTGAAAACATTCAACATGGAAGCAAGACAAACTATTAATTGGGTTGTTTTACCTCCAGGTGGCACTTTTTGCACACAATGGGCTAAATGGCGAGGTCCCAAGAGCTCAGAGAGAGTTGGAGATAGACCATTGGACAGATGTTAGGAGACAGATGGTAGCCTCAAATCAAGACCATCCAATATGTTCTTTAATATGCAAAAGGTATGGCTCATCCACATACAGGACCACGGCTTTACATTCCATCTGACAGATGATGGCCTCTCCAATCCCATCTCCCCTGCTCACCAACAGGAGGGTGGAGAACACAAAAACTGAACAATTCCTATGTCTAACAAATAAAATTCCATTAAAATGATTTGGATAATATGAAATTATAGAAAATTGGCAGATGTATTCCCAACCACTATTTAAAAAATTTTGAACTTCAAATTTCTTGAAAATTAGTTAATTTCTTGTTAAGTGTCAATCATTTAACAACGGTTCTAAATTAGGGTGACAAGATTAAAAGAAAAAGATCCAAGGACTTTTCAAAATTAAATTTGAAAGACTAAGAAGACATCCCCAAAACAGTGGAGACATCTGCTCACTCTAGTTTGACAGCTCACAATCCATAATTTTCATTATAAAATTCTATCACTAATTTTCTTGTCACTTACACTACCAACCAAAATATTTATAACAGTATTGCCAGTACTATTTTATTACTAAAAGATTTACTTATTCTACACAGCTCATTTGCTGTTTAAAAAAGACTGAAAACAATTCCAGGGAAGACTTCTGGGGACATTTATTCATCAAAGACAGTGTCCAGAAATTGGAGACATCTGCTTACCCTACTGCAAATGCAAGGTGTTTTAGACTTGACACCTGGGATGTAGGTTACTAATTTTGTCTGCCAACTGACAGTTGTTTCTTGGTTTGATGATGGTGCCACTGCTCTGGTTCCTGCAGCACTATCAAGAAACACTTTTTTTTCAGGTTCGAAGTTATTCTCCCATGAAGCCAAAAAAAAAAATTAAATGTTTCAGTAATAGTTTCAAGAGGCTAGAAGTGAATACATCTGTAAATGGTAGCTAGGTAGTCACTGGAAGGAGAACTATGCACCAATCTCCTGTGATGATGCACAGTACCAGCCAGACCTCCTAGCATATAACATCTGACCCTGCCTTCTCATGGTGCAGACCATTAGTACCTTTCAAAAGAAATACTCTCTTGTGGAAGGAAACAAAAGGGGAGGGGTGCCAGACCAGTATGGTCTACTGATTTGGATTATTATGGCTACTTTTTTTTTTCTACCCTGCCGAGGAGTGATCAATCACATAGGGTCCTAGTGCTGACCATATACACCAACTGGATTGGAATAATGGCTCTGAGCATGATTATGGATCCTGATTTTGAAATACTGTTGGGCTTCTGCTGAGGGAAAATCTTCTGCTGTGTTTACTGTTTGTTTGTGGGTTGACAGCCCCAAGCAAATAGATTCACAGGATATGTTTTATCAGCTGGTGGATAATCTTGATCAGAGGCCATCACAGGTTTGAACTCTTGCTTCTACGGGCACATTAGAGGAAGTCTTCTAGGGTAGATGGCTTCATCCTTCAGTAGTGGGGGAATGAGTCTTTGCCCCATGCCTGCGATTAGACGGCTGTTTGATATTAAAAAAAAAAACTATGCTTATTGAGAGAGGATTCCCTCTCTCAATAAACAGTTTCTTTAAACATCCCACTAACCATTTTCTCTCCATAAGTAGTTGGAATGTGATGAATCTGCATAGAGATTATTCTCTTGATGTGCTTCACACAAGAATTCCACCATTATAATTTATATATTCCCCACTTGCAAAACACCAGCTGGACAGATAAAAGTCAGATTCTTAACCGTTCTCAGGTCAAGGACATCAATAGACGTTTTTTTGTACAACACATGAAATTTCGATTACAAAAAAATTGCCGTTTGAAAATTTTCCTACATACATTCTTTAAAAATACGTAATTCAAAGCTTGAAAAATAATATTTTCATTTTTCATTTGATGCTTTTTTTTTTTATTAAACTACAACAGATATAATTTGATAAAGCCATATGATTGCATTAATTTAGAAGCAATGTATGGTATTGCCAATTTGTTTGTTAATGTTACTCTGTATTGAAGCAATCACCTGATTTAAGATCACAAATTTGATTTGAACTGTTATCAACGTATTTTTTCTTAAATTTTCGAAAATCTCCTAAAAATTAACCAAAAAAACTGCTCTTTTTAAAAACGGAAGATTTTGGAAATAATTACAAAGTACATACCTCTGTCCCCCCCCCCCCCGATTTTACACTATTTTCTGCAATTTCGCTATTTTCTGCTATTTTGTCAATATGCCCTATTTAAATTATTTATTTTCTTAAAATTTGTAATTAAAGATTGAAACTGAAAGTAAAAATAAGCTTTCATATTGCTCAACGCACAGCATCACAATAGGAGGAGGAAGTAGAGGTGTTCTAATTGTTTGTTCACACACATGTGCAGCAGTGGGAGAGCTGTCTGCTAGTGTTAGTGCAAATTGATTCAAAATAAAGTAGGATATACACTCCCTTCATAAAGTTAGTATGTTTCCTTTTATAATTAAACCTTAGTTTTTATTTATGTGGATTTTTTTTTATTTTCACAAGTTACCATTTTTTTGGACGATAGATATGTTATGCTACATTGAATGTCTGGCTTACAACTTTTTGCTGTGGATATTTTAACATTGCATTATGTTGTATGTTAAACTTTATTTCTTCTTCTTTCTCAGTAAAAAAAATTCGAATTTGTATCATTTGCTGAAAATAAATGGTCTTGGATATGGAAGCAAAAAGAATTTCCTTGGCATGGAAATCAGTCCTTATGTGGGAGAGCAATTTCATGAAGGGTCCCCCCCCCCCCGTTAAATTCACTGTGAATGTTTCACCCCCCCACCCCCCAAAAATTATTTAAAAAATATTACGAATTTTTATATTTATATTGAATGATTTTAATCCCCCCTCACCTAAATATCTTGGGTGTGCCACTCTGACGATATGTTTTTTTGGCTTTGATGCACAAATCTTTCTGCACTTAGCCAACATCGCCAAACTTGAACACCCAAAGAAAAAAAAAACAGCCAAGAAAGTTTTTTCCATTTCAAAACCAATTCAGAAAAATCTTGTGAATGCTAGAAGTTCAAGTCACTTTGTATAACACTGGCCGTGTTTAAACTATACAATACTGAAAAGAATCATTAAAAGAAATAAAAATCGTGTTTCAGGTTAAATATTATATTATTCAGGAGGAAATCTCCTTTTGATTAATATATAATTTAACTGTTTTTATTCATCAGGTTTTCCAAAATTAGGCCTTAATTTTATAGTCCAATCTATTTTTTCACCATATCACATTGAAAAATGCTTATTAAAATCAATATGCCCTATTTAAATTATTTATTTTCTTAAAATTTGTAATTAAATTCTGTTTAATTTTTAATAGCATGACCTATTTCTGTTGAAAGGTTATTTTTTTTAAATTCTAAAGTTGATTTGTAGAAAAATTGTCTAAAAGCCTGGACTTTTCTCAAAGTATAGTACGAGGAAAAAAATTCCAAAAAGTGAGTAATTTTTTTATTTCAAGTAAAAATTGCCATTTTTATTAAGAAATAAATAAGCTTTCTATTACTGTGCATTTTAATCATATCTGTCTATTAATTTCTTTTAATAAATCTTGTGTTGCCAGATGCATTTTTTTACTACATGACTCTAAAAAAGTCCTATTAATATAAAAATAGTCATCTTCTTTGTGAAATATTTTATTTTCAGAAAATCCAGAATTAAATGCTGATTAATTTGGCATATACCATGCCATAATTCCTTTCATAGTTATTTGGCCAAAAAGTTCTAAAGTTTAATTTTTTTTTTCCCCTGATCAGAGTGAAAAAAGTAGCTATATCCAGGAAGGGTTAAAAATAATCTTAAATTTCTCCTTTCAGGGAAGGAAGATTAAAAGCATCACCACGACATGCTTTCAGGTTTGCTTCTCAACAGAAATGCTAGTTATGCTCTTCTAGGATACGAGTGCATTAATGAAAGGTTTGTTACAGCAAAATTTCAGACAAACTTTAAAGACTTGAATGTTATCTGCTGTTATGCCCCCACTGAGGATGCCAATGAGGACGAGATAGGTTTCACAGATAACTACAGGATATTTTGAATTCTGTCAAGAAAGAAGATGTTACCCTTGTTCTAAGTGATTTCAATGCCAAAGTTGATACTGACTCTGACTTTAGGGAGGGGCAATAAGTCTTATTGATATTGGTAACAACTCCTACAGGTAAGTAAACTTAATGGTTTGAGAATAACTAACACTTATAACAAACGCCTTAACATACATACATAAGTACACATGGGTTTCACCAGATGAGTTGCATAGAAGTTCTGTTACGAATACCAGATCACTTCATAATCATCATCATCATCCTCAAGCAGCCATGGGCTACGGAGGTCCAACCAGACTGTGCAATTTAGTTCTCCAAGCAAGTCTATCCTGAGCTACATCTACTGCACCTGGCCACTGCACACCAATTCTAACAAGGTCCTGTTTGACATTGTCTGCCCACCGCATCCTAGGTCTCCCCTTCTTTCTCGGGCCTTTAGGCACACTGTTCATAACCCTATTCGCCAATCTATAATTATTCATACGGGCAACATGGCCAAACCAACGGAGTCTCTCTCTGCACAATATGCTGCTTAAAGGAGGTTGCAAACTCCTTTGCCTAACCTCATCATTAGTTACAAAGTTGAACCACCTAATGCCCAAGATACTGCTTAAGCATCTGGAATCAAAAGCATCTAGTTTCCTGCTATCTTGTTTACAAAGTGTCCAAGTTTCACTACCATAACTAACCCCTAGAAAGAACCAAACTATTATACAGTCTAATTTTAGTCTTTAGGTGTATACGCCTATTTCTCCACACCCTCCATAGATTCTTAAAAGTCCTGGCAGCAATAACTATTCGTCTGTTAATCTCATGCCGCACATCACCATTATCTGTTAATCTCATGCCGCACATCACCATTATCTGTTACATAGCTCCCAAGATAATTAAACTGTGACACCTGTTCAAGACTACAACCATTCAGATTAACTGAATCACAACCTGCCTGACCAATTTTCATCACTTTAGTTTTCTCTCTGTTTATAACCAAACCTACTCTACTACCAGTCTCATCAACGGCTCGAATGAAAGAGTTCATCTCATCAACATCATTTGCCAAAAGGGCTAAATCATCAGCATAATCTAAATCAGAAATTTTCGTATCTCCAGCCCATTTAAGGCCAAAATCTTTCCCTTGAAGTGAATTTCGCATAACATAATCAATAACCAAGCTAAAGAGAAAAGGAGACAAAATGCACCCTTGTCAAACACCAGAAGTAAGGCTAAACCAATTGCTACAAGCCTTACCAACTCTCACACACGACTCAGTGTTATTATAGAGAGCTTTCATTATGTTAACTAACTTGTCTGGTATACCATATGATTTCACAATCAACCACAAATTATGACGATCAACAGAGTCGAAAGCCGTTTTGAAATCAACAAAGCTAGCAACCAAAGGTTTCTGAAACTCTAAACATTTCTCAAGAATCTGCCTAAGTGAAAATATCTGATCCACACATCCCCTACCACTTCTGAATCCACATTGCTCATCACGCAATTGACTGTCAACCAGATTCTTAATCCTATTAAGCACAATCATGGAAAGAACTTTACCTGGAACAGAGAGTAGGCTGATACCCCTATAGTTATCACAAGAACTGCGATCACCTTTTTTGAAAATAGGGATAACAATAGCTCTGGTAAAATCCTTAGGAACCATGTCTTTATCATAAAAGAGATTCAGAATTTCAGTTATCCAAGTGATAACCGAAACATTCCCAGCTCTAAGAATTTCGGTAGTAATTTCATCTACCCCTGGGGATTTATGTAGTGTAAGTTTAGAGATAGCCAAAATAACTTCAGATTGTGTTATAGGGCCAACATTAAAGCTGCCAATGCATCCATCATCACTGCAAACAATGGGAGCAGAACCAACTACATTGTTAAGAACATCACTGAAATGCTCAGCCCACCTAGCCATGACAGAATCCTCCCCTTCTATAACCTTACCTTGTTTATCCTTCAATCCTTGTATGCCTGTCCGTTTTCTACCACACAAAACATTAACTATCTAGTACAGCTCTCTGCTGTTGTGCTGTCTAACTGCTTCCTCGGCTTTGTCAGCCAAACCATCAAGCCAAAGATTCTTATTAGCAGCTAACTGATCTTTTACACGTTTATTAAGTTCTCTGTAATGCTTTCTATTAGGACTAGTAGGGTATTGATTAAAGACATTCCTGCAGTTCTTTCTTTCCGAAATAAGCTCAATTGCCTTATCACTCAGATAATTCTGCCTCTTCTGCTCCTTTTTTCCTAAAAGAGTACTGTTAGTGTCCAAAAAAGCCTGTTTAAAATGATCCCATTCTTCCTCAACTTCAGTAGTAAGCAAACCATGACTGTCATAATGACTAAGTAACCTATCATGGTAAGCTTTGGCTATAACTGGATCTTTCAGAGCTTCAGTATTAAAAGTAAATTTTTTAACCCTAGCACAACACTTTTTAAGTTTAATTTGCAACACACTTTTAACAAGGTAATGGTCAGATCCAATTTCAGCTCCCCTATATGCCCTGGTATTCATAACAGAACTAGCCCATTTGCCGTTAATTAATATGTAATCAATCATATTCTTATGCAGCCCATCAGGTGAAACCCATGTGTACTTATGTATGTCACGGTGTTTGTAATAAGTGTTCGTTATTCTGAATCCATTGAGTTTACTTACCTGTAGGAGACGTTGCCCATTGCCATTGCAGCTACCAATACCAAAAGGGCCTATTACTCCTCCCCAAAGGTCAGAGTCAGTACCAACTTTTGCATTGAAGTCACCAAGAACAAGGGTAATATCTCCTTTCTTGACAGAATTCAAAATATCCTGAAGTTGTTCATAAAACCTATCCTTCTCATCCTCATCGGCATCCTCAGTGGGGGCATAACAGCAGATAACATTCAAGTCTTTAACGCTTGTCTGAAATTTTGCTGTAAGAAACCTTTCATTAATGCACTCATATCCTAGAAGAGCATCACTAGCATGTCTGCTGAGAAGCAGATGCACGTCTTGGTGATGCTTATTGTCGTCCCTCCCTGAAAAGAGAAATTTAAGATTATTTTTAAGAATCTGACCTTTATCTGTCCATCTGGTCTCTTGCAAGCCAAGAATATCTAAATTATAATGGTGGAATTCTTGTGTGAGGACATCAGAGAAAAAGCTCTGTGCAGAGTCCTCACATTCCAACTACCTATGGAGAGAAAATGGTTAGTGGGATGTTTAAAGAAACTATGTTTATTGAGAGAGGGAATGCCGACAATATCAAACAGCCCCCTAATCGCAGACATGGGGCAAAGACCCGTTCCCCCACTACTAAAGGCTGAAGCCATCTACACTGGAAGATTTCCTCCAACGTAGAATTTGACGATGCCAATAGAAGCAAAGAGTTCAGGTGCCTGCGATGACTTCTGCTCAGGATTATCCACCAGCTGATAAACATATCCTGTAAATCTATTCACTTGGGGCTGTCAACCCACAAACAAACAGAAAACACAGCGGAAGATTTTCCCTCCACAGAAGCCCACCAGTGCAGCAAAATCAGGATCCATAATCAAGCTCAGAGCCATATATCTGTCCAGTCCAGTAGGTTTATATGGTCAGCACCAGGACCCTGTGTGGTTGACCACTCCTCAGCAGGGTAGAAAAAAAAGAAAAGTAGCCATAGTTGTCCAGATCAGTAGGCCACACTAATCTGGCAGCCCTCCCCTTCCGTTCACTTTCACAACTCTTTTGAAAGTTTTCTAACGGTCCGCACCACGAGAAGGCGGGGTCGGACATTAGGTGCTAGGCCTGGCCGGTTCTATGCATCATCACAGGGGATTGGTGCATAGCTCTCCTTCCAGTGACTACCTAGCTACCATTTACAGACCCCAGATCACTTAGGGGAGTTGAAATTGGATCTAACCATTACCTTGTTAAAAGTGTCTTGCAACTTAAACTTAAGAAGTGTTGTGCTAAAGTTAAAAAAAATTACCTTTAATTCTGAAGCTCTGAAAGACCCAGTTATAGCTAAAGCACGATAGGTTACTTAGTCATTATGACAGTCATGGTTCGCTTACTAGCAATGGTGATGAACAGAGAGAAAACTAAAGTGATGAAAATTGGTCTGGCAGGCTGTGGTTCAGTTAATCTGAATATTTCCACTCTGGAGCAGGTGTCTCAGTTTAATTATCTTGGGAGCTATGTACTGGTGATACTGGAGATACTGGTGATGTGTGGCATGAGCCTAACAGACACATAGGGATTGCTGCTGTGACTTTTAAGAATCTATGGAGAATGTGGAGAAATAGGTGTATACACCTAAAGACTAAAATTAGATTGCATAATAATTTGGTTCTTTCTAGGGTTAGTTATGGTAGTGAAACTTGGAAGTTTTGTAAACAAGATAACAGGAAACGATGCTTTTGATTCTAGATGCTTATGCAGTATCTTGGGATTAAGTGGTTCAACTGTATAAGTAATGATGAGGCAAAAGAGTCAGCAACCTCCTTTAAGCAGCATATTGTGCAGAGAGAGACTCCGTTGGTTTGGCCATGTTGCCCATATGTATAATTATAGATTACTGAATAAGGTTATGGATAGTGTGCCTAAAGGCCTCAGAAAGAGGGAGATGTGGTGGGCAGACAATGCCAAACAGGAACTTTAAGAATTGGTGTACAGTGGCTAGATGCGGCTCAGGACAGATATGTTTGGAGAACTAAACTGTACAAACTGGTTGGACCTCCATAGTCCATGGCTGCTTGAGGACGATGATGAAAAGTGAATATGCTCTAACAATATTGTACTAAATTTAAGAAAATTTTTATTTTATTATAAATGTTGTGCTTTTTGATTTCTTCAAAAGGTTTAGTTAAAGTTAACTTAGACTAAACCTTTTGATTTTTTTCAATGTATTTTTAAATAAAAGTTTATATTAATAATTTAAACCAACAAATTAACACTTTTCAAAGTTTATTATTTCTAGCTTAATTATTGATGTGATCCTTGTCGTTATGTTAATACTAGATTATTTTTGCTGTTTAAGCAAGTTTTAAAATTTGCTTTAATTGAATCTGACCACAAGAGTTACATTTGATTGCTACCATGTTTTTAAAACCTGCTTTAAGAATTAAGTTTATTAATTGAATATTCATTTTTGAACAAATAATAGGGAAAACTGATTTTTTAAAAGATATTTTTGCAATCTGGAATGTGTTCCTCTTCAGGATTGTTTTGATGGAGTCCAACCAGTCCAGCTCTCCAATACTTAGAAGTATATTCAATAATCTGCTCACACATTCTAGAAATGCAAGAGAAAGCAGTTTTCTGTTAGAGGTCATTAAAATATTTAATTTCATTATAATCTATGATGCAGAACTTGACAATCGTGACCTTCAAAAATTTTTCTAAAATCTTTCTCATTCTAAATTCTCCCACTAGAAACTTAACCATCTATTTCTTTTTTGTCTTTTTCCTTCAATATCTGATTTAAGGTTTTAAGATTTCTAAAAAAAAGATATATCATGGAAGTTATTTTATTTTAAATAATTTCTTTCATTATCAATTATTGTTTCTTGAAAATCTGAAAGGTTCATATTCAGTTTTATTCACCTTGTTCTCGGTATCTAATTTCTATTTGCCTTTAATGTAATTTTCATTAGCAATGTGGAAGAACCACACCACAAGGACTTTCATTTGTGGGCATTGTATGCAGGAGGACAATACCTCATGAATGTTAAAGACTACTTTGGATGGCACGGATTGTAAAATTCTATCTTTTTCATTTTCTATTTGGAACACTTTAGGCACAAAAGAATATGATAGCATTTACAGACCTTCTCATACAACAGCATGCCCTACTAAGAATGAGGTCACTGCTGCCCACTGTCTGAGTTAGAGCTACACAACATAATAATTTTGCCTGCTAGAACAATAACTAGCTCTCTAACCACTATACTAGTTAAGGAAAATGGTTGTCAGATCTGTCTTCTAAAAGTTATTCAGTCAGTTCCCTTTCAGTACCCAGCTCTGCACCTTTGGCATCCTCAATACTTGATCATTTAAGCCCAATTTGTGCAAAAATCACACTCAGTTGTGAAACAAACAGATCGCTCCCATTGTCTTGATAGATCCTAGTTCCAGGGCATGCAAAGTATGTTATAGTCTCATTTTAACCTTGATACTAAACTTATTACTTGGGAGAAATTATCATAGTCATTATCAGCAGGGAAAGGGCAAAAGTGTTAATGTTGAAGAGTAATTTGTAATAAAAAATGAAAAAAGGGAAAAATTATTAATTGAAAGTACCTGTTAAAATGATTTTTATATTAATACAAATAAATTATATGCTTCTGATGCCAAAAGAAAAGGTAAAAATAATTGATACATTTTGTTAACGAAAAAGAAGACAGTAATTTTTTTGCTGTGCTGATTGTTATTCAACATAAATAATTTTTTTTTTATCAATTCTGGTGACTCTTTAAACACTCATAGCTATATGTTGTTGAAAACTGTTTTATGATATGAATTCTGAGCTTTATATATTTTTCATGTCATCAATTAGATTTCTTATTTTTTCCAGCTTTTAACTTCAGGAAATTTTAGAGTAATATTTTATTGATATGCATTTGAATATTCATATTTATTTATATATGTATATATTTTGTTGCTGATGGATTATAATGCTATATTTGACTCATCAGCTTTTACTGGGTAAAAGGGTAACTAGCAATGTCCCAAAATATTAAAATATTAATTGTGATTTGCTCAAAAGAAAAAAGTCAGTTGGGTTAATCCTGAGAATGTCTAACATGTGGCACTTGTCTGGTTGTTCTTAAGGACAGAGTCTCCAAATGCAGTCAAAGATGGCTTCTTGAGACTGAATCTATGTTGTAATGCTTAACATCAAAAATAGTCCAGTAGCTGGTAACTCTTTCAGTGGTCAGAGTAATCTGACATGGTATCAGGAGGTCATGGATTTGGATTTCATTTGGCTAAAGACAATTTTTCCTCTATACCTTTGTCATCATATTAATATATAGAGCAAAATAGTGTGTGAAAAGTATGCTAATATCCAATAAAAGGTTTGTGAATATTTGTATTTTTTTTTCTCATTAATTTTATAGTTCATGTTAAAATAGTTCAAGATATAAATTCAGATTTGTGTGCAATTTAAAGTTGGTTCTCAAATAATAAATTAATATTAAACATATGAATATAAGAATTAGAAATAGAGATTCAGATTATTTTAACAAAAACTACAGTAAAGGTTAACAGTGAAGTAATTAAAACTAAATCGAAGTCTTTAATTCTCTATGACACTGTTAAATATTGAGGGGACACTTTAAATTTAAGTGTCATAGAGAATTAAAGACTTCAATTTAATTTTAGATTATTTTAAGGACAAAATTATTTATCAATGCAATGACTCTACTGGTTTTGATTGTTAATGTGTTCCAATTCAGGGAGTAGACCACTTCTGTTACTTGGAAATTCATTTAGACCAGAAAATGACATGGATGAACACATAAATCATGCATGTATGAAAATTAATTCCATAATATCATGAATTTATTATATTAAGAATTTCATAGACCTAACATTTTTAAAGTTAATTTACAATTTCAGAATTAAATCATATCTTAATTATATTTTATTATCTTGGTGTGGAGCTTAATTTGGTGTGGAGCTTATATTTTATTATCTTGGTGTGGAAAATTATTTAAAATAAAATCAGGACAGAGCTAAGTGGGCATGCAATGTGTGCACTGCATGTGGGTGGCCAAACATTGGAGCAGCCGAATGGTGACAGAAAAAACTCCCTTTAAACTCAAAAAAAAAATTGTGTAAAATTTCACAACTTAAAATTTGCATTTTTGTAATAAATTTTGACCGAATTTCTTGCAAGTTTTTTGTTGACTAATATCTCTTTTTTTTATTTTCACATTAACAAAGTATACATTTAAAATTTTCTTTCAACAACAAATAATGTAGCACAGAGTTTGCTTTCAAGTAGCAAACAGAAAAAAAAATCACTCATTAGTAATTAAAGTTTAGGGACATCACATCAATCACTCATTAGTAATTAAAGTGGAGACATGATACCTATAAAGGAGCTGCAAAAGGAGTAGGGGGGCAAAAATAATTGGAAGGGAAACTCTAAACCCTGCAGAAGAACAAATACAACAGTCTCAATAGATTGAAAATGTGAGAACAGAGCGGTTGGCTTTCATTGATTTAAAATCCCAAATTTGTTACAATTACTCCTCGAGAATCCTTTAAACATGCTGAGAACTGTTGACTACATGGAGAAATGATTTAGCAGATTATTTTATAACAGGATGCAACCTGATGTTGTTTGAGGAACACTGCTCGTTGCAAGAAGGTGTTCACAGCAAATTTTCTCACTTGGCTGTCAATAGTGGTTCTCTTTAATCTTGAATGACAAGGTGACTTCACTTAAAATTGACAAGGTGATTTCACATTAAATGGTAGATTCGTTTTCCAGAAACTGGTTTCCTTGGAAATCGTTTTCTCAACAGCTAGGACAAATATAATGACAAGACTTTCAGTGACCTCATGGCAGGCTGTGGGGTGAGTTGTGAGTGTTGTGTGGGACTGGGGGGGGGGGGGGGGGGTTGCCATTAAGATGTTTGAAATAGGGTAGCAACCTTTTGGCTGTGGTAGCTCTATTCACCATATATTGAAGTTAAACAGTCAATTATACAGGAGAGATCATCCTATAACCAGACAACGAGAACTATAAATACCTAGCTTTCAAATTTTTTTTCAATAGATTATTTATATATTCATTTCTTTTTTCAAAAACAGGGTGAATGTTTTCGTAAAGCAGTTATCGGAATTTATGCTGTTGTTACAGTGATCATTCATCCTATATTTTTAAGGTGTTGTCCTATATAATTATAGAAATTGAGATCGACGTTTTTGTCTTGTATTTTTTGTTGTCCTTTAAAAGTTCTATTTATTTTATATGAAATAAAAATCGCTCTGTCTTCCACTAATTTTCATAAATTTATCTTATTGTTGATATTATTGGGGGATTATAAACTATAATATTTACAACTCGGAGTTATTTAATTGTTCTAAATTATCAACAATTCTTGAAACAGTGAACCTTTGAAAAAATAAAAGTTATTTTCTTAATACATCTGCTCTTTTTTAAGCTTTTGAATATATTTTGAATTTAAATGATATTAAATAAATAATAAATACCCCCTCAAGAAGTTGCTTGTGACAGAGGTCTGAAAGGAGCCTGTCAGTTTAATAGACCATAGTAGAAGGTCTCTCAATATTGGGGTGGGGATGAGTCCTTCTGGACCCGCTCTCTTTGGGAAAGCTTGTATTCTGTCTCACGACACTACACGAGCTGGCATGAGAAGCCTGGACGTAGAAGGAATGTCTCAGGGGAGACCAGTAGGGACTTGGAGTATGGGTGGTATTAAAGGGGGTGCAGAGGACAGCCCAGGTAGGAGATTGGAAAATAAATGAGAGAGAGAAAGCAGCTCCGGTTTAAAAGTAGTGAGTCCCGGAGCCGGCAGACGAGCCAGCCCATGTCCCTCAGGTGCGCCCTGATTTGGGCACTCCTGATGGGCACCCTGACCGTCCCGCCTGCTACCTCACTGATTGCCTGGGAGCTTCTGAGTTCGTTAGCGAACCCTTCCGTTATCAGGCACCGGAGGATAAGTGCTTGACATCTGGAGCCCCACAGCCACAGTTACTGTGGGTAGCGATCTTAAAACACTCCAGATATGCTGGGAAGCCCCCATGTCCTGTCAGTACCTGCGTTAGGTAGTGGTCTAAGGATATCAGTGATAGATCGACCCTTTGCAAGAATGTCTTTGTTTGAAGATCATTCTCGGTCGTATCCCAGAGCCTCTGCCATTCGTCCATAACTCTTTGACATAAAATAGACTTCAGGGTAGTTTTAGAAGTCTTTATTGCTATCTCAGGTAAGATGTCAGTACCTGCTGAGCGAGCCAGTTGGTCTGTTCGCTCATTCCCTTAGTAGCCTGCATGTGCCTTGATCCAGGAGAAGGAAACCTTGGGTGTGATCTGACTGCCCAGTAGGTGCTTGACCTCATTAACAATCTGATGCCTGTTGTTTGCATCTTGTTAGGATGACAAGAAACCCAACAGAAAGACAACACAAACATCTATGCCTTACCCAGGGCTCGAACCCGTGTCCCTTTGATCAGCCTTCAATCACACTAAACACTAGGCCAAGGGACGGTTAAAAAACATTAATGTATTCGTATTATTTGCTTTATTTTAGAGCTTTTTAGGATATTTACCACTTTTTGAAGATGACTTTGCTAGACATAGCAAGTTTATAAACCATAGAAGCATAAAATTTAGAGTGTCATAACAAAAATTTATAAATAAACAGTTTTAAATGAAAGAAATTGTCAGAAAATATGCCTTTCAATAAGTGTCATACATTTTCCCATGAAAAAAATTATCATTGTATCTATCATAAAAAATATTTTTGATCCTTATTCAAGGTTGTCTGTTGAAGAACCACATCTACTGGAGACTCAATTTTTATAATGGGCCATTTACTGAGATTTCACGAGTTTTTTTTTTTTATATAAATGCTATACCATTTCATACCATCTTGATTCCCCCCCCCCTCCCAGCAGTCTTATGTAAGCTATTAGAAATATATATGCTTTTTTATGAAGAACATTTCTTGCATTCAGATGGCCAAAAGCAATCCGGAATGGCAAAAATAAGTCCATTGGCCATTAATTTTGAAATATGCCAGATCAAACTCCTCTTAGTGAGTTCGTTTTTCTAACTCAGGGAAATTAGGCGATGGGAGCAATTCTCCCACCTTCAAAATTGTAGAATGGCTAAAAACTAAGATTAATATTCAATGACTTTTTGGGTGTAATTTTTTTATCTTCTTTGTTATTCTATTGCATGTGATTTAAATTACACTGGAATTGTAGAATGGCTAAAAACTAAGATTAATATTCAATGACTTTTTGGGTGTAATTTTTTTATCTTCTTTGTTATTCTATTGCATGTGATTTAAATTACACTGGAATTAAAACACATTGTCCCTATATTTCTCACTTTCTTGCCATTTATTTTATCCTCTCCTTCCCTAAAACATTTCTTGCTGTATGCCTGTTCTGTTTTTTACCCTTTGATGTGCCAGGCAGGGAACAAACATGAAGCATCAGTTTTATTTCACGAACTTGGTTCATCCACTGTGTTTATCTTGTTTTATTAAAATATTGCAATTCAATTCTTTCTGGGTAAAACCTCGTCCCAAAGTTGTGAAAAAATCTGAAAATAGCTATTTCCATACTCCAATCTCAGTAAGAGGAATTAAATGTAAAAATTTAAAAATATCTCTACAAATTCTATGCTGCATTCTATATAAAAGTGCATATAATTATTTGCATTTTAGCCTGTTTTAGAATTTTGAAATGCATAAAAAATCTAAGTATGCACATATAAATTCAAAATTCCTTAAACAAGTTTGAATTCACATGATTTCTTCGCATAACCTTCCATCATTCTATTTCATCTGATACATTTGCTTCACATGGTTTTACTTGGAAATTCTTTATTAAAATCTCTGACACTGTATATGGTTAAAAACACAGCAGAACAAAGCAGTCGAATCGAACAGATATGAAAATACTCAAGCATTATCTCTCAAGTAACATGGATGCCTATGTACCATAAGGTCAACCATTTTATGCATCAGATACAATATTATCTTAAATAAAGATAATTTTTTAACAAATTCTTAATATAAGTTATAATTATTTGTAAGAGATTATTTATTATACAATTGAACAGCAATATTCGTGGTAAGTAAATATTTGCCACCCAAGGCAGAGGATTGCATATTTATATCTGTACTTTATACTATATTGCTCAAAGATTGCCTCTTACCTACAAGTACGTAACAACTCTTAATATGTGTCATTACGCACTGGTAGATAAGAGTCAATTTTGCCATGCAAGGCAAACTGTGCTATGAATACAATCAGTTCGCAGTTCAAAGGATAAATCACACTAAGAGTTCACTAGCACAAAACCCAGAGATGTGCACTATTTAAATGAGTTGGTCAACATTACCTAAGGTAATTTACCTTACTGAGTTGATAAAAACAACCAAATGTTATGAAGGTCTTTTTCATCTGACCTATTACCTTACCTTACCGATGTTCTTTTATGTGCCTTTTTAGTTGTAAAATACTAACACCTGATTGGACCTATCGATATAAAGTAATGCAATGGTTAAAGCTGCTATTAAATTTTATGGTAATTTGACTTACTATAATCAATATTAGAATTTTCCATTTTCAAATTTAGATGTCTTAAGATAATCTTATCTATGACACTTAATTTAAAAAGACAATAAGCATTACTATTCTCACTGGACATTGCCACTCTGCCATGGGACAATGCGTTTCATGACCCGAGAGTTTGGTCACATTATCAAGGCAAGTGAAAGAGGATTGTCGTCCATTCTTTATAGGGTTGGCACTCTCCTAGTTTGCATATTTGCATGAATCAGTCTCCAGTGGGAGCTGATAGTCTTTAAGTAATAGTTTCCATGGTGATGGCAGGGGGGAAATGTCAGTATTACATAATATATGTTGATCAATGTTAATAATCTAATTTTCAGTGTAAGCTAACTGGAATTTAGTGGGTGGAGAAATAATTATTTGTGTGGTTATGGTTCATTAGGGATGTTGATGTAACTGGTAGTAGAGTAGGTTTGGTTATAAACAGAGAGAAAACTAAAGTGATGAAAATTTGTCAGACAGGCTATGATTCAGTTAATCAGAATGTTTGTAGTCTTGAGCAGGTGTCACAGTTTAATTGTCTTGGGAGCTATGTAACAGATACTGGTGACGTGCGGCATGAGATTAACAGACAAATAGGGATTGCTGCCAGGACTTTTAAGAATCTATGGAGAGTGTGGAGAAAGAGGCGTATACACCTAAAGACTAAAATTAGACTGTATAATAGTTTGTTTCTTTCTAGGATTTAGTTATGATAGTGAAACTTGGACACTTTGTAAACATGATAACAGGAAACTAGATGTTTTTGATTCCAGATGCTTATGCAGTATTTGGGAACTAGTGGTTTTGTAACTAATGATGAGGTTAGGCAAAGGAGTTTGCAACCTCCTTTAAGCAGCATATTGTGCAGAGAGAGAGACTCTGTTGGTTTGGCCATGTTGCCCATATGGATAATTATAAATTGGCTAATAGGGTTATGAACAAAGTACTTAAAGGCCTCAGAAAGAGGGAGAGACCTAGGATGTGGTGGGCAGACAATGTCAAACAGGACCTTGTTAGAATTGGTGTGCAGTGGCCGGATGCAGCAGATGTTGATGATGTGTATTGTAGTGGGTATTTTATGATCAAGGATAGTTTGTGTTAATGTGGTAGTCCGTTTTCTTTTTTTGATGTCAGTGTTATATTCAAGTTGAAGTGAAAACAGTCTGTAGGTTTTTCCTACATATCCTGGTGCATGGGGAGATTATCTCTTAAGGGTCGGATATTTAATATAGTATATACCTCCCAAAGGATTGATGTTATCTCGATCTTTACATATGATATTGAACATATTATGCTTCATTGTAGTAGGAAAGGTGTATCTGTATATGAACATTATATTATTCAGGGTGGGAGTAAGCATAGATTATTGTACTATTGTAATCAAAAATCTCTGCTAACCAGGGAAGTAAATTATACAAGGTGTTTCAAAAATATAGGTACAAACTTTTAGGGGAGGTAAATAACATCTAAAGGAATGAGAATTGCATAGGAACCCATAACTGGAAATGTCACTGTAAGTCAATAGGCGGCACGGTTCATCAGTGCTCTAGAGAGGAAATTTCGGATTTCCGCATTCGAGTGGTAGTCAGCTTACGAAGCATGCAAAGGTATTCGAACAGGGAGCTGGCAGACATGCACTTAGTGTATGAAATAGCTGAGGGCAACGGATGAGCCACTCAACAAATGTATTAAGAACGCTTCCCACACAGACACGTACCGGGCCACCATTTGTTTGTACATGCACATCAAAATTTATGCGATTATGGGTCATTAAGAGGTAGCAGAAGTGAGGGCAGGCCACGATCGACGCGTACTCCCGCCATGGAAGAAAGTGTGTTGGATGCCATGGAGACTAATCCTAGTACCAGCACACGTGCCTTTGCCTTTGCCTTAGGAGTGTCTCATTGCAGTGTACAGTGTGTTTTGCACAGCGAGTCCTTACACCCCTTTCATCTCCAAAGGGTTGTTAATTCTCCCTGCAGATCATTATGCATATGTGCATTTTGCGCAGTGGTATCTCCAAGAAAGTGCCCAAGATGTGAATTTCCCAGCTTCTGTTTTGTTTACTGATGAGGCCAGTTTCACTCGGGATGACGTATTCAATCAGCACAATACGCATTTGTGGGCTCATGAGAACCCCCATGGTGTGTGCACCCATGCAGCACAACATCGTTTCACAGCAAATGTGTGAGCAGGTTTGGTCGGCGACTGCTTAGTTGGGCCATACCTTTTACCATCCCGCATGACCTATGCGGTATCATGATCTTTCTGGAACAGGTTCTACCAGGCTTACTTGCCCATGTTCCAGCAAATGTCAGACACACCATGGTTTTAACATGATGGGGCGCCTCCCCATTATGGAAGGTGTGTTCATGCACATTTGAACATGTCTTTTAGGCAACGATGGATTGGGTGTACTGGACCAGTTGCCTGGCCCCCACGCTCACCTGATTTAACAAGCATTGATTTCTTTCTGTGGGGGGCCCTCAAAGCTACCGTGTATGAATCGCCTGTGGAGTCTGACATGGATCTCGTGGCAAAGGACTCGTCTGCGCTGCTGCTACTATCAGAGAAACTCCAGGTGTGTTCAACCGTGTCCAGCAATCAATGTTCTGTCAGTGTCATGCATGCATCGCGTCTCATGGTGGAAACTTCGAGCATCTGCTGTAACATTATGAAATGTATCATCTAGTATGCCATTTGTAATAATTATGTTCAATAAATGTTTTCCCATTAATCACTGTCTTGTGTCCTTTAAGATCTTGTACCTCTGCTACCACTTTCTCATGACGTTTCCGATTATGGGTTCCTATGCAATTCTCATTCCTTTAGATGTTATCTACCTCCCCTAAAAGTTTGTACCTATATTTTTGAGACACCCTGTATATATCAAATTGGCTTGGATGCCAAATATCCTCTCCATTTAACTCAGAAAACAACATTTTAAAGTTAAGTGCCAATTGAACACAATCTCACAACCAACCCCAAATCAATTAGAGACCATTAAATCTAATATGAAATACACTATTTCTTTTCCCTATACATCTATGCTTACTCCCACCCTGAATAATATAATGTCTGTATACAGATAACCTTTTAAAATAAAGACTATTGTATAACTTAATACTATAAAAAACTAAATACTAAACAGACTTCTGAAATAACATATATATTTATGCTATTTCAGAAGTGTCTTAAACAGGAATGTGGCTCATTAGTTGTCATTCGGGGCCAAGCTGGACTATTCTCCATATGCTCAGGAAGCGAGTGCCCTAAATGGAATCCCTATCACTTATGTCCGGAGAGCTAGAGTGTGAGTCATCATGAGCAATGAGGAAATGCAGGAAGTGAACAAGAAACATCAGCTTGAGTGTTGCTGATAGAAAGATCATTTGTTTTAGTAGGTCAAAGTGACATAGCTCTTTCTCGGAACCCTAAAGGTGCAGGGTTCAGTGTGATGCCCTCTCATTCACTTTTACTTTACCTTAACCAGTTTTGCTTAATTTACATTATATTTATCATTTTGGGGATTTTTATTTCATTTTTGGCACGACAGCACTCGTTTCCAAAAGCATAGGAGTTGCGCATGCGCAACTCCGAACTTTTGATCGTCACCCGCTAAAGCGCGTGTACAAGGACACGCCCACTCTTGCATCATAGCTTGGGCCGCTCGTCAATTTATGCAAATGTCTTTCCTGGCATGCAACATGACACGTGCGGGCTTTGTACCTCCTGTTATAACCTAGTGACATGTTGTCACAGTAGCACAGAACATAGTAGAGAGAGTAGTAGAGCACAGCACAGTTTAGAGATCAGTTTTAGTTTGGAGTTTGGTGAAGATGTTTGTAGTAAGAAATGATGTAGTATCTTCTTTATCGAAGTTTTGGTGAGTGCTTTTTGGAAATAAATTGTTTGTTATTTAAACCTTTTTAATCTTTACTAATTTTTTCTCTTGAGCAACGTTATTAATTTTTTTGATTAGCATAAACATAAAATTTTAACAATCATTTAATATTTTTGAATTCTTACTCATTAATGCTCGCTGGTATTTCGAACCCTAATTAAACTTTATTTTTGGCAATTTATCAATTATTGCCTGGCGCCTGACTCAGCTATCTGGAGCATAAAAATAATTCGATGAGACTAAGGGTCCAAACTTTCAAAGTATTTCATTTCTTTGGAGCGTTACAGAGGTGTTTTAAAAGAAGTGGTGCAACGAACAGGGATGTGCCAGTAATAAAAGATAGTGGTCCAAGAATAGGGACTGTACATTTATGTATAAATTGTGTGTGTTATTTAACGTGATTGTCAAAAGATAGTAATTTTTGAGCTCATTAGTTGTATGTACTATTTACAGATTTAACAGCAGCTTAAGCCGAAAAATTTTTTTGAGCAAGAAGCTTAACTTTTTCATGTATTAGTCAAAGGTACTGAAGTTTCAGCGCAGTTATTGCTGATAGTTAAGATATTTATTGTATGTAAAGATTAGAAGTGTCCGGACACACACGTACATAGGCACGACAGAAAAACGTTTTTGATAAGTAAATTTATATTTTTGCAAGCTTAGTTGCAGCTTTAGAATTGTTGTATAGCAGTACCTTTGAGCTCTGCTCAAGATTAAAAAAGGTTTCAAAATTTTGGCAGACCACTAAACATGTCTGCTAGTAATATGGCCGATTCTGCTATAATGACTCTCAACTTAGAAAGAGTAAAGGGTAGGTTGCAGGATGAAATGATGGAAGTAGAAGTGCTAATGAATCTGCTTAATGATTCTCAGGAGAAAAGGGGAACGACAACAACCCCTAAATTTACTGACAATGTTACGTCAGTACACCAACGTAGAAACTTTGAACGTAAGGTTCCATTTTCTGTTCCGTCAGAAGCAAGTGATAGAGCAGAGTATTATCAACCACCACAATGACGATGTTGCCAATCCATCTATTAACTATAGTCCATATGTTAATTGGCCTTTCCTGAGATAAGGTTTGACGGTTCGAAACGTCTGTCATCCTGGACATTTGTCAAGTCCATGGAGGAGCATTTCCATTTACATGAAGTGCCTGGCAACAAAGAGGTGGTTTTAGCAGTATCTTGTCTAATTGGATGTGCTAGGCAATGGTGGAATAACGTAGGATGTCATCATGGAATTGAATATTGAGAAGATTTTAAAAGTGAAATTATTGACATATATCCAGCTTATAATGATTTTACAGAACTAGCTACAGAGTTGTTTTCACGAAGACAAAGGGAAAGAGATATAGAAAAATTTATCTGAGTACAGTAGAGTTATACCAGCTGTGCGATGCTGATGCCACCAAAATTGATATTATAAATTGCATATTGTTCCAACTGCTTTTGCCCATTAGGGAATACTTAGAAGTACGAAATGTAAACTCAATTTCAGATTTAGTCAAATTGGTTCAGCAATATACTGCAAGAAGAGAATCTGCAGCAACTGCATTAAACCAACAATGGATGCAATCCCCACCAAAACAGCACTATCAAGTTGAGTCTCATAGAATGACTCCCGCACGAACGGAAGTTACATGGTCCTGACAATTTGCGCCGAATGCGCCTAAAAGTATAGAGAATGAACAAAGCAGAGAATTTGTTCCACGTCAAGCTTCGAACAATGATACTAGACCTAAAACTTTTTTTAAGAACAATAGAGAAACTTTCAGATGTAATTTTTGTGGCCGACTAGGACACACGGAACAATATTGTTATCGAAGGAATGAAAATTCGGGAAACTTGAATTAGGATCTTTGAAGCGAGAGGCCAAAGTTCCTCATGAAAAGCCCTCTCACGAGTTATGTCTTGCCGCTATGGCTTTACCTTTTGTTAAGGCTTGTCACGAAGAAACTAAACTAATAGATCGTAACGCTACAGAAGCTGATCTTCCATTTTCAAAGGAACAAGTTTTAGATGATAATTATGAAAATTGTCAATTTACAGTGCAGCCGCAGTCCCGTGGACTTTTCGAATTACCTTGTAGTTCGAAGCAGAATATTCAAGAAGCACCTACAAAATGTCCCATTAATGCAATTAATGCAATTTTAGAGAACAAAGTTTGTGAAGCAGAGCAAATTAATGAAGAATCTATTTTAGTTGATGAAGAGGTTTCTGAAGTAGAAATTTTAACGGAAATCAATAATGATGAAAATATTTTTGAGTCTGATTTAAGGAAAACTAATTTTAATGAAGAAAAAAGCAACCAAGAAATTGTGCCAACAGCAAGTAATCCTGACGAGTCTGCTAAGTTTGGAAGTCCTCAACTGTTGAAGCGTCATTTGGAGGCAGACACCAATAAGCCGGGAAAGGTCCCTCAAAAATCCACACATAGCGACAAGAAGCCGCCGAAACAACCAGAGCCTGCAGAGCGACAACCGGCAGCGAAGCAGTTAACATAGCTGAGATGACATAACGAGAGAGATCTTCAGCAACGCTTTTACTTGAAGCAAGCAAATGACGACAGAAAGATGTCATAGGAACCTGACTGGATGATTTATCGCAACGGAGTGCCAACAATGAAAAATTTAAGTATATTATTATTCTTCCACTTGGCACTTATTGATTTATAAATGTTCTCTTTTCTCTGGAATAGATGAAGACGAGGAAGAAGTTTTATTGTGATTTATATAGTTAGCAATGTTTAATCTCTTGTTGAAGTTTCAATATTTATTTTCGGAAAGTGAATTTACCGTAGTTCGAGTTTATATATGTGAATAGAATTTTTATGTCTTTTTGTTCATCGAAGTTCTAGTTGTTATATTGTATCAATGTGAGTTAAAGTGTATTTTTGTAGATTTTTTCGTTTCAGCTGACTGATAGCTGAAAATTGTAAGTCGATATTGGGAAGTTTAGAAATCGTAAAATGTTTATGGATATGAATGAGGAGAGTGAAAGAGAATTGGTGATTTAATATTTTTTTATTTATAAGAAGAATTTTGTATTGTAAAATAACGTGCATTCCAAAGTGAATTTATGTATGAAAAAAAGAGAGATTCATGTAAAAAGTGATTGGCTGAAATGCTATCGTCATATAATATAAATTATTTACACATTTTTTTTCTTTATTCTTAAATATGATGTTATGTATATGTGCTTAAATCTGTTCAGTGTCATCAGTGATATTTATGTCTCAATGATGCATAATTTTTGGGATGACATTGGCAGCATTCATTTGTATATATATGAGCTGACCATGATGATGAGTGCAGAATTTTTTTTTGTGTGTGTGTGCCTTTTTGGAGCTGTCCCCAAATGGCCAGGTCTGGTGACCGAGTTATTACCAGCATAACTCCTTTGGGAGGGGGATGTTTAGGCTCTGAAAGGGGAGGTAATTAATAATTACTTTATTTCAGCTAGCTTGTGATTGCTGTGTATAGGTGAAGAATTAGTGGATGATTACAATCTCACTTGTTTGTTAAAATTTGAATTTCCTTAGCTTTGCGTATTTTATGTAATTAGGAGGAGATAATGGTGTTCGAATACCCATTTTTTTTAAATGTAATTTAGGAGAAGAATTAGCATTCACATATTTTTTGATTGTGGTTAGGGGATAAGCAGAAGTTATCACCCTGCTAGAAACGTATGTAATTGAATATTTTTTTTAGTTTCTTCTCTTTAACCTTTCTAGAAGTTAAGCAGTATAGGAGTGCATTAACCCGTTTTTTCTGTACAGTTCAATTTATGCCAATTTCGAGTTTGTATCAGAATGTGATACTAGTAGGTAGGCCGATAATGCTAGTATACAGTTAACTGCCACAGCCATTGGTATACAGGGTGAATCTGAAAAAGTGGGCAAAACTTTACGGGGTGGTAGAACGCAGCTATACGAGCAATATTCGTCATAGAATGTATGGGCGGAACGCAAACGGCGAGCCGCTAGGTGGCGTTGGAAATGGTATAAAAGGGTCGGTCCTCGCACCCAACAGCATTTCTACCGTGGATTGCTGAGAAAATGGCTGGTTATACTAACCACGAAATGGCGGATATGCACTTTGTGTACGGTGCGGTGGGCGGGAATGCAAGTGAGGCACAGAGACGTTACCGCGACCAGTTTCCAATGAGATGCACTCCAGATCGGAAAACCTTCGAGCGTTTGCATCGGCGGCTGTGTGAAACGGGATCCTTTGCCGCGACCAAGCAAGACGCAGGGCGTGAAAGGAGTGTCAGGATGCCGCAACTTGCACAGGACATTCTGCGTAGGGTGGAAGAGCGACCGGGATGTAGCATGCGAGCGGTTTCCCGTGCAGTACACATGTCCCAAATGTCGGTTTGCCATGTGCTACAGGAGGAAGAAATGCACCCCTATCATACGCAGAAGGTACAAGCATTGTCACCGGCGGACTATCAGCCACGTGTCGATTTCGCACATTGGTACCTCCAGCAGAATGCAGCGCAGCCGGATTTTGGTGCACATGTTCTGTTTACGGACGAGTGCACTTTCACCCGTGAGGGCGTTTTGAATACCCACAATTCACACACATGGGCATTTACGAGCCAGCATGCCACACGTCCTCATTTGTTCCAGCAGCGGTTCTCCATAAATGTTTGGGCAGGGATCCTCCATGATCATTTGGTTGGCCCATACCTCCTGCCACACCGTCTGGACAGCAAATCGTATAACACATTCCTACGAGAGGTGTTGCTGGAGCTGCTGCGTCCGATTCCAACCCCCAGCAGGTCGAGAATGTGGTTCCAGCACGACAGTGCGCCTGCACACTTCAGCTTAGATGTGCGGAACACTTTACATGCAACGTTCCCAGGGCGATGGATTGGTCGAGGTGGTCCCATAGCTTGGCCACCAAGATCGCTGGATCTCTCGTGTTTGGACTTTTTCCTGTGGGGCCATATGAAAAGCCTAATCTACAAGTGCTCCATTGAAACCAATATGGATCTAGTCGCCAGGATCGCCGTTGTTGCCGGTGATATTCGGGAAATGCCTGGTGTCTTCTCAAATGTGCGTCGGTCCCTATCCCGCAGGTGTGAAGCCTGCATTACAGCTGGCGGCAGCTCTTTTGAGCAATTTCTTCGAGCATGTACCTCAATTACATTCCTGTTAATAAAATGTTTTCTGAAGTATCTCCTCTCCTTCTTGTGTTCATTCTTTAAATGTGACAGTGGAAAAATACCTTTTAACTTCTCACCGCTTGTGTTCCGACCATACATTCTATGACGAATATTACTCGTATAGCTGCGTTCTACCACCCCGTAAAGTTTTGCCCACTTTTTCAGATTCACCCTGTATATTTACACTAGGTTAGCTGCAACACACTTTTGTTAGGAGATTTGGGAGGAGGTACCTTTGGTTGTGCTGGAAAATTGTGTCAAAGTGAGAATAGATCATCTTATCAAAATTTGCTTGGGTCTCAGTGAATCGGGATGCTTCTGTTGATTCGATTGTTGTTTCGTTTCGGGATCATAGTGAAAGATCCAAGTTTCATTGCAAGTCACAGTTTGACTCATGAAGATTAACCCTGGCTTTCAAAACAATTCAATTAAGCATCTCCTTGCACAGCTGTACCCTTTTTTTTTGTTTTAGAGTCAAACTGTGTGGAATCCAATGAGCACAGATTCGTGACATTTTGAGATGGGTTTTCACAATCAGGTGAGTGCTTCCATATGAAACTGGCATTTTCACAACCACTTCACGAAGTGGTTATTTATCAGTCTGTCTTCATTCTGGATTGTCAGGCTCTTTCAATTTGCTGAGGAGTTATTTAGGAAGAAGTACGGCCGGGTCTTGGGTCATCAGCAACAGATTCGAGTCCTTTTAATTGCTTATGCCACTTAAAAATGGCAGACCTATGAAGAGTCATTACCATAGGCTTCACTCATCTCTTCAACAGTCTCAGCAGCACTTAGGCCTCACGTAACACAATAATGAATGACATACCACTGTTCCATCTGAATTTCCGACATTTTGAATGAACGTCTATGACACACAACTCGAATCACAGTCTTAACACAACAGCAGTCGACATCAAATGACCTTGGCACATGGAGCCTACTTCGCAGTGGTCACAACAGCACCATCTAGTGTTACTTTGGAAAAAGCACTACATACAAGTACTTATGGCGTCAGTCCACGAATTAAATGATCACCCCTTGTAAATACTCAGCAGTCTGATCTCACAGAGACAAGATGTAGTACAATTGTTGGGAAAGTTATCTACCGGTTATTGAAATTGGATTCAGGTGTTAAATTAGGTTTCAGCTTGGATAATCTCAAGTGGAGGGCCCTTATCAAGACCTAGAATCTTTGATGATTGTCTCTGTTGTATGGGGGTAAGAAATCTAGATTCAGGAACTCAAGCTTCTATTATAAAAGATTCTTTGATCCCTAATATAAGAGACATCAAAGAAATATTGAGTTGGTTTCTGTATTCAGAGGCTCCATTTCCTAAGTCCTTATTAAGCCAGCTACTGATGGAAATCAGGCAGGGGAGTACAGAGGAAAAAGTGGAGTTTTGTATGCAATAGCAGAAGATTTCAATGTTGACATGTTAATTACTCCAAATTGTTTCAGTGCCCTAGAGATGTAGCCTGAGAACCAACAGGAAGAATCACTACTGGATAGGTAGTCTGATCAAATACAGAAAAGCAATATAAATTATATAAGAGAAAATAAATTGCAGTGTGATAGTAAGAGTAATGGTGGTAAAACATATTACGTAGGTAATGATAAAAATGAAATGCTGGCTGAAAATGTTACGAAAAAGGTTAAGTTTGAGGTTTCTAATGAGAAAAGGTGTAGAAGTGATTCATATCTGAAACAAAATTTAAGATGGAGAAGAATGTGCCTAGAATTAATGAAGAAAATATTTCTCTATACAATAAGGGTGAAATATTGTGTAATGTTTCTCTATACAATAAGGGTGAAATATTGTGTAATGATAAGGAAAAAGATGACAATAAGAGTTTTAACATCAGAGACAGAGAAATAGAGTCTAGGATTTTGAGAGCAAAGTAAATAATAGTGTAGATAATGGCCATAAATGTGAGGAGGATGAGAATAATATAGATTCAAATAGTGATTTACCTAATAGAGTTCATTATTGTAGAATAATTAATGAGTTTGATAAACTAATTATGAGGAGAGTACAATTAATGTAGAAGCAAGTACGGATGTATACAATAAAGATGGTATTTGTGATAAAAGCAATAATCGTGATAAAGCAGAAAGGATAACCAGAAATCAGGAGATTAGGTTTGTAAAGGATAAAGATAGTTTTGCAACTACAGTTTACTACCTAAAAAACGTAAATCCGAAGATGAGACTAATTATCAGACAGAAACTTTGTGCAAATTGAAATTAAAGATTGAATACAATTTGATAAGGGTTGTAGGTTGTTTTACCTCTGAGCAGTACTTTTTTGCACACAAATGGCAGATCACAAGGACCCGAAGGCTCAGGAAGGTTGGGAGAGGGGACCCACTGAAACAGCTGTTGAAAGATGGATGGTAGCCTCCCGTCAAGGACATACAGTGTGTTCTTTAATGTATATATTATAATCTATTATCACATATATTAGATAAAAAATAACTCAGAGAAATTTGACAGGTAATGAAAAGTAAGAGTCCAACTGAGAATTTATAATTGGAAATGTAAATATGGGAGAATTAGGTTGTAAATATAAGAACGAAATTAATAATGAGACTTGCATTAAAAGGAGTGATAAGGAGAAAATGGTAATGGAGATAGATGGGAGATTTCTAGACAGACATGATCTTGAGCTATTAGATTCTGCTGTAATGCTCCAAAAAAGTATGTTAAAAGTTTGCAGATAGCTCAAGCACTAGGCAATTTCTATTGCCAATAAATTAAATAAACGTTCTTTTCCTTTTTATCAATTGTGTTACATGCAGAAAGAGAACTTAAATTTATGATTGTCAAGTAAATAATGAACTTTAACTTCAATGAAATATTAACAAACTGTGCTCAAGAGAAAAAAATAAGTGAAATCTATTTCATCAAACAAATAATGTTTATTTCAAATTCTAGACTCATCAAAAATCAAACTCATCCATTTCACCACAAAAGAAACTATTACAAAAAAACTAAACTTGCTCCTTACTGAACAACTTACCTCACACAACTAACTTCTCCCACTTCACATCAACAACTCAACTGTGTCATACTAATACTCCTTTCTCACTTCAACTGTCTCTGTGACCTAACATCACTTGCCATACATCTCTGGCGTGCACAAACTGATAACATGTGCAGCACACTGACTGAAGTCATATTTGCATAAAATGATGATCTCGCACTAGCTATGAGGTAAGAAGGCATGTCCTTCCATATGCATTAGTGGCTGTCAATCAAAAATCTAGAGGAGTTGTGCATGCACAATTCCTCTAGTGGTATGGGCAAGAAGAAATGATGGATCAACTAAAATAAAAGCCCCAAAAATAATAATTATAACATAAATAAAGTAAAACTGGTTAAGGAAAAGTAAAAGTGAATGGGTGAATTGTGATTAATGATAAGGAGAAAGGGCTAGAAATTCAGTTAATTGCTGATGAGGGTATGAAAACAAAAGAGATACGATTTTGTCTAAATGGCCAAAACAATGCTAGAATTAGAGGAATACTAACAAAGGTGCTCATCTAGAAGACAGAAGTGTAAATAGATGTCAAAACAAAAGTCCAATTCCACAGATGATTGATAAATGTAAGTTTGATCAGGTACCTTTTATAAAAAGAAATATAAGGAGCTGAAGTGCAACATTACAGGTAAAACATAGTGAAAACTGCTTTAACAATTCTGGTTACACAAGTGAAATAACTATTGAGCAAGAGATAGAAAACAATAAATGTGAGAAAATTAAAAGCAGAAAAGAGTACAGAAGTAGACCAAAGTAGTCATTAATTAAAAATAACTTAAAATTCTCTGTCGTTGAGCAATAAAATTTTAAAGTTTACCCTTCAAACTATTTGCATCAAGTTTTTAGGAGAAAACTCAGAAGCTTTTCGGAGCAAAGACAGCGCTCTGTTTTCAGTGAAGTGATGCTATGTAGTGACGCTAGGTCTGTTCAGACAAAGAACTTCTTTCCTCTTTGTCTGAACAGACCTAATGTCACTACATAGCATCACTTCACTGAAGACGGAGCCCTGTCTTTGCTCCGAAAAGCTTCCGAGTTTTCTCCTAAAAACTATTCAAATAGTTTGAAGGATAAACTTTAAAATTTTATTTCTCAATGACAGAGAATTTTAAGTTATTTTTAATTAATTTCTGAGCAAGAAAGTCCCTTTAATTGTGTTCTTTAGTCATTAATTATTAATACAAGTTGTATTAATGAAAGTATTAATTTCATTGTTAAGAATAAGAACAAAGCAAATAAATTTATTTCTGTAGTAAATAATAGGGTCTTGTTGAAAAAGGATATTTTAAATCACACAAGCTTGATAGAAAGTAATGATAGGATAGATAGAAGATTCAGGAAAATATCTTGGTGTAATTGCAGATCAGGAAAACATCGGAAGGCAAAAGATTGGTTGGTTGGTTGCTTGGGGTTTTATGGTGCAAAGGCAACTAAGGCCATGATGTGCCAAACAAGGTATAAAAGATAAAGAGAAAAACCTAAAAATCAAGCAAAAACACAACCAAAGTTAAAATCAAACGAATGAACAAAAACAAATACATGATGTAAAATGTAAAAGAGAAAAAGGCATAAAAATATGTAAACAATAACAAAAAGGGTGTAAAGGACCTATAGTAAATAACAACAAGTCTAGACATCTGAAAGTAAAAGCTCATATACAGTTAAAATATCCGGTAAAATGTAAAAACTGGAAAACAGGTGTTAAAAGAGTCATTAGATAAAAGATGTCCTAGTGCAAGAGGCTCGGACATAAAATCGTAAAAGGTAAAATACATTCTATGTTCAAAATTAAAAGTGGGACATGAGATTAAAATATGCTTAATGGTTAAAATGGTGTCTCAAAACTTGCACTTAGGTTTGTAGTCTGCCACACACTGCCAAGAAAAGAATGTGTAAGATACGAATGACCTAAGTGGAGGCGAGCAAGTACAACTTCCTCCTTGCAATTCCTGCAAAAACAAGACTGTCATGATTTGACAATAGCTTGATATCGAAAAGCTTGTTGAACACCGATGTCAGTACATACTTCCACTTCCTAACCTGCACATTCACTGCCATTGATCTCACCATCTGCTCCTCCTCGATCCTTCCTCTCTTTAAATGGGAGGTCGAGGACAATCCTTGTGGAAGAGGTCACCTCCCTGTGATGTGCCCATCTCCCATGGGGGACCTTGCAGCCCTTCATGTGTATCCCGGTGGAGGCTAGATCGGGCTGACTGAAGTGGTTTCGAGCTCCTTTCTGAGCTCGATGACCACTTTGTCAGCCAAGAGCCAATCAATGTTACAGTGGCGGAGATGATAGACTACATCCATCCATGCAGATCATCCATGCAGCTGCCTCTACTATTCCTTAGATCTCGACTCAGTTTCCATTGTTCTCAAAACCCTGGTAGAATCCCAACTGCACCGCAGCTTGTAAGGCTCAGAACAAGGCTTGGAGGGTGTTTCGGAGATATCCGATGTCTCCCAATCTTGAAGCATTCAAATGCGCCAGGGCAAAAGCTTGTTTTGTCCAACACCAGAGCGAGAAGGAATATTGGATCAAATATACATCTTCTGTCACACTCACAACCAGTTCTAAGGTCATGTGGGATAAGGATTGGAAGTTGGGTGGGAAATACATGTATCACTCATTCTCAATCCTGGAGCACAATCGACAGGCAATTGCTGATCTTCAAGCAATTTCCAACACTCTGGGAACACTCTCCTTTTAACATTCTCCTCCATCTCTTCTTTATCCTCCTACTCCCCCGAGTTTATGGCCCAGATGAGCAAGGCCAAACGCTCTCCGCTATCATTCCATTCAAATGGCCTGGAGTCTTACAACAAGGCCATTCATAGCAGAAGAGCTTCGCCTTGCTCTGCACGCTTCTCATGAATCTGCTGTCGGGCCAGATAATGTTCATTATGCTATGCTTAAACATCTCTCACCATCGAGTAAGGATCGGCTGCTCCGACTCTTCAACTGTATTTTCATCGAAGAGCAGTTTCTGGACTACTGGTAGGAGGCCATCGTATTGGCCTTCCCCAATCCAGGGAAAGATCCCAAGATTCCTTTGAATTATTGTCCAATTGCACTGACAAGCTACATCTGCAAGATTTTGGAAAGAATTGTAAATACCAGGCTGGCCTGGTATTTGGAACATTGTGGCCTTCTTTTCAACACCCAGTGCACAGGCACAGGTTTACTTTAAACCACCTGATCCACCTTGAATCACAGGCACAATCATTTCACAGGCACAGGTCTACTTTAGACCACCTGATCCGCCTTGAATCAGTGATCAGGAATTCATTTTTATATCGAGAGCACCTGGTGTCCATTTTCTTTGACATCAAAAAAGAGTACGACTTGGTATGAAGATTCGGCATTCTTCATGACCTCCATAGCTTCGGCTTGAAAGGTCACATGCCAATCTTCACCAATTTTTTTATCATCTTGTAATTTTCGAGTTTGTTTCAGCAACACTCTGTCACGGTCTTTCCTCCAAGAAAGGGGGTGCCACAAGGCTGCATCCCAAGTGTTACACTTTTCACTATCAAGATAAATTTTATTACACAGCAACTCCTTCAATTGTAGGCAATGCCCTCTATGTTTTGCATATTTTGCTCATCATCCAGCATGAGGGTCATTGAATGAGAACTGCAAACTGCCTTGAACAATCTCTCGGTTTGGGCGATGGCCAATGGGTTTCAGTTCTCCCCACAGAAGACTGCTTGCATGCACTTTTGCTGCAAGTGTAATCTTCATCTGGACCCTGAGCTATGGCTCAGGGAACCATTGCTCCAGGACCCTGCCCCTTCCATTGGTGTCAACACTGCCCCAGAGTGGACTGTGTCCCTTGAAGTGTGTCAGGAAGAGGGATGGCAGCTGCAAGACAAGGTCATCATGGAAGATAATGCTACTGGGTGGTAGATAGACAGAACAGTCAATGAAAATCACACAAAGAGGCAGATAGCAACCGCCTCTAAGTCAGTGGTGAGGGATATGACCTGGAATGAAGAATGGTTGCTCACGAGGATGGCGACACTCCCATGAGCTGGATCATCTCCATCTTGGTTCTGGAAACTGGGAGAGGACTGCTGGATAGTGGGTTCATTGGCTGTCTGCAAGTATGTCTCCTGCAGGCACATGCAGATGGGTCTGTGTGCCCTCACGAGGACCTTGTCATGAGAGTTGTCGTGTTGTCGAGTTCGTGTCCTCACGAGAACCTTATCATGTCGTAAATATTCCTCTGGAATCCATGACAGTTCCATTGTAGGAGTGTGACCATCTCAGGTCTTAGAAGAATTGGCAGACGACTTTCTATTTATTTTAACCATTGCCAGCAATGGTTTTGGAAAAATAGGGTGGTCTGCGTCCATGTCCTTGGAGTCATCCGAGTAACACTGATCAGAGACCACTGAACATGAAGGTGGTAAAATTTTCTTTTGGGCCACGGTGTGGGCACCTTGGGCTTGGAAGGTCTTGCTGTTTTGGACAGGGTGGAAGAGGTCCTCCAGAGGTGGTAGTGGAAGGCACTGACACAGGAATGGAAACCGGAGTCGATGTCGAGATCTACACCGACTGTGGCTTCGCCTGTGTCAAGAGGTACTTCACAGCAGGCAAGAAAGATTCAATAGGTGGTACGCTGATGTCTGTCTGCACCGCTATGGAAGCTATCCTGATGACAGGCATTCCGATGACCACCTTGCCAGGTGGGGCGGGTGGTGCAGCGAGCTTCCTTGCTACTGGATAACTGATGTTATTTAGGGTCTTTAGGTGTTGTACCTCTTTATCCTCCAGTCACTTTGGACAGTTGTAGGAGTACGCCAGACGTTTGCCACGGCAGTTTACACAGCATGACTTTTTTGCTGTGCAGTCAGATTCAAGATGATCCTGACTGCCACAACGAACACAGGTGGGCTTGTCCCGGCATGCAGGGCGGGCATGGCCAAATCTCTGGCATTGAAAACAACGCAGAGGGTTTGGTATAAATGGCTGTACCTCACAATGTAAATACTCTGCCTTGATGGAAGTAGGCAGGTGTGGCATGTTGAAAGTTAAGATTAGTACCCGGCTGAGTACTAACTTTCCATCCCGGCGTGTTGAAACCCAGTGGGCTGCTATCACTCCCTTGGATAAAAGCTCTGAGAGGTTTCCTCCTCAGAAACTTTGAGAAGGCCCCAATCGGAGATCATGAGGAGGAACTGAGCATCTTGTGTGGAGTGACTGCAGCGCAACCAGACTTTAATGCACAGGTCTTATTCACTGATGAATGCACCTTTACACGTGAGGGCATTTTCAATACCCACAATTCAAATGTGTGGGCGACCAGTAATCCGCATGCCATACGTCCACATTCATACCAGCGGTGTTTCTCCATAAATGTTTGGGGTGGAATCCTCCATGACCATTTGATTGGCCCATACCTTCTGCCAGCCCAACTGAAAGGGAGAAGAGTACCTCGTACTTTTACAAGAAGTCTTGCCAGAATTACTGAACCCTGTACCAGCAAACATTCAAACACGTATGTGGTTCCAACACGATGGAGCGCCACCCCGTTTCAGCATGGATGTGTGGAATGCCTTGGATGCAACATTTCCAGGATGATGGATTGGTCAGGGTGGTCCCATCGCTTGGCCACCACAATCGCCCGATCTCTCATGTCTGGACTTTTTCCTATGGGGCCATATGGAAAGCCTCATCTATGATAGCTCTATCGATTCCAAGGAGGACCTTGTTGCCAGGATTTCTATTGCTGCTGCACGAGAAATGCCTGGTGTTTTCGCCCATGTATGACAATCACTACATCAAAGGTGTGAAGCCTGCATTAATGTTGGCAGTCGCTCTTTTGAGCAGTTTCTGTAATTTGTTCAATAAAATTCTGTACTTTCTGTTCTTTAATTTCTGCAATTGTTTCAAACCTCTTCTGTCATTTTTGTGTATCTTCACTTCCTGACACAGTAACTGCTAACCCCTAGCACTTCATCGCTTGAATTCTGACCATGCATTGTATGACGAAAAGTGCTTGTTTAGGTGTGTTCTATCACCCCTTAAAGTTTGGCCCAAGAGTTTTGAATCACCCTGTATATAATTGTAAGCGTATTTTCAAAAGTGTCTTAAATGGGAAGTGGCTCATTAGTTGTCATTTGGAACCAAGCTGGGCTATTCTCCATAAGCTTGGGATTGAGTCATAAGCTAGAGTGCAAGTCATCATGAGGAGTGACAGGAAATGCAGGAAGTGAACAATAAACATCA